>WNWK01025333.1:0-28672 GCA_009830355.1 Cherax destructor | reverse complement strand
ATATATATATATATATATATAAAAAATATATATATATATATATATATATATATATATATATATATATATATATATATATATATATATATATATATATATATATATATATATATATATAGAGAGAGAGAGAGAGAGAGAGAGAGAGAGATTTAACTAGTGTCTAGCTACGAATTCAAAGAATTAGAGAGAAATGCCCCACATTCCTTTGAAACCTGCCAGTCCGCAAGTAGGCACATTGTTGGAATGTTGACACCACCAAGGGAGGGGCGGATGCCTGACTCGGATTTTTTAAACATTGTGAAAAAACAAAAAAAAAACACCATTGAAATACTTTCTCTTTTATTTACTTTCTCTTAAAAACTTTGCTCCCTTAACTTTCTTATCAGAAATGTTTTGTTTACAGAATTGGTGGGCGAGTCAAATTTACTTATTATTAATAAGTGGAACCTCCTAGTTAACTGTGTTCTTTTTTTTTATCATCACTGGTTGTTGCCTTCATTTCTCTCAGTGGTTACAGGACCTAGCTAGAGTGAAGATACACTCTGTAAACTCTGTGACTCGAACCTACGATGCCATCTATTGAACAACTCCATCAGCAGGTTTAGGAGCTGAAGATGCTAGGCTCGAGATACAGCAACTGACCGAGGAAAACAAGAGGAATCATAGTAATCCTCCTGTTGTAAATCCTCACGTCAAGAAAGGAAGCTGGGCAGTGGCCAGGAGCATGGAACGAAGTTGAGGGTGAAGAGGACGGATAAAGAGGGAGAAACGACGAATAGCCAGGAGACTGCTGTGGAAACTTCAAACCCATTTCTGTGCTACCTGAATAATGTAAGTCGACTACTGGGAACATGACGAAGAACACCAAGGACGGTAAGAGCACTGTGCTTGATGGGGATAGTCAGATTAGGTACATGGATAAGTCTTTCTGCTTGAAGGATAATAGTAGGAGACAGAGTGTTTGCTTTTCTGGGGCTGGGATGGAGAATAATGTTACTCAGGTTGACAGCATCATGAATGGTAATGGGATAAATCCTATTATTTGCCTCAGAGCTGGAGGCAATGATGTAGGCAAGCACAGAAGTGAGGATTTATCAGGTATAGGACAGCAGTAGACATAATTAGAAAGAAATGAGGGCACCATGTTATATGTGGGATTTTTCCTAGAAGCGGGGATGGAAATGAATGGTTGTCCAGAGCAATTGGTATTAATTGTTGGCTGGACAAACACTAAGGATAATGCAGTACCATTCATTGATAACTGGGACCACTTTTACGGCAGAAATGACATGCATGCCAGTGATGAGGTTCACTTATCCAGAGCAGGTGTGCATCTTCTCCCTAGTTCAGTTTAGGTTGTTGTTAGGGCTTTAAACTAGGATAAATTAGAGGTATGGGTTTAGGAAGAGAAAATAATGAGTATGGAAATATTGATTTAGGCTTTGAAATCATAAATCTAAAGAATAACAGTCTGTTATCAAGTAACATTGGGTGATGATGGTAACATAAATTATGGAAAAGCAAAGCTGAATAGGAAAGAGTTGCAGAAGGAAAACCAAATTAAAGTATTTTATAATACTGGAAACACCAGGAATAAAATTAATGAATTACATTTGGTAGGGTATGCGGAAACACTGATGTTATTACAATAACTGCAACATGGTATAATTTAAAGAGTCGGGAGATAATTGCCGAGTGCCATATTCAGGGGTTTAAGTTGTTCCATGTACACAGATATAACGGGAAAGGGAGTGGAGTAGCGTTATATGTACTAGAAAATATAAACTGTTGCATAAAAACAGGTATAAAAATAGATGGATTAGTCACAGAATCTGTTTCGGAAGAATTTTTGGAATGTCAAGAAAAACTAATTTGAAGTTGTCATAAACTGACCTCCATACTCAGGAGCGATAGAGGGAGACTTCTTTGGGACGAAATTGTTAGGGCTTCTAGACACGATAATGTAGTAGTAGAAGATTTTCAACTTTAGTCAGAATGACTGGACCTCTTCGACTGGTAATCCGGAGTCCAGTGACTTCCTGGAAGTAGTTCAAGACTGCTTTCTAAAGCAGTGTGCAACAGATCCTACCAGAGGTAATAATTTGCTCGACCTAGACTTGTTAAATAAAGAAACCCTCGTAAATAATCTGTAGATCACTGAAGAGCTTGGCGCAAGTGATCACAAATCCATTACTTTTAATAATGCCTGGGAGTACGAGAATAAGGCTCATACAGTAAAAGTACCCTATTTTCGTTCTGCCGATTATAATGGTCTTAGGGAACACCTGTCTATTCTCGAGTAGGGTAATCTAGTTAATGATTTTATTTACCATGATCATACTTACGACAACGAAGGGATCTGCTGTGATGACTTTTTTCTTAACAATGTTCACTGTTCTCAAAGGATATATATTCCCCAGAGTGATATTAGGTCAAATAAGAGATCCCAAATGAATGAATAGGAGATTAAAACATCTATTAGGAGAAAAAAAAGAGGAATTTATAGGAACATCAAAAGAGGAATGATTAACCTTACTGACCAATATGTTCAAATTAAAAGATAAGTAAAAAAAGGAATTGGAAAGGCTAAATGCGAATATGAAATTAAGGTTGCTAACGAATCAAAGACTAATACAAAAGTATTCTTTCAAGTGTATAGGACGAAGGTGAGGGGATAAGTAGGACCGTTGAGAATTGGGATGGACAGCTGACTGATAATGAACAAGAAATGTGTTCTCTATTCAATGGTTATTTCTTGTCAGTATTTACACAAGAAGACAAATGATATCCCAGAAATTAACAATTATTCAGTTCCTGAAAAAAAAAAATTAAGTAATATTACTGTCACGAGGGAAATGGTTATCAAACAGGTAGATAACGTGAAGCAAAATAACTCACCGGGCTCTGATAAATTATTTTCAAGTGTACTTAAGGAGTGCAAGTCGGAACTTAGCCGCTAATGAGCGTGTTTAATGTACCCATCTAAACTTGTGTTGTGCCAGAGATATGGAAGACACGGGATAAGTCCATTCCATCAAATTGCCGTCCAATAAACCTGACGCCTATAGTAGGGAAATTATTACAATCAATTATAGCTGATATTATTAGAAATCACCTTATCGAGCATAATTTGGTTAATGAGTCTCGGCAGGTATTCACAAAAGGCCGTTCCTGACTGACAAATGTACTGACGTTCTTCAATAAAGCATTTAAGACAGTAGACAACCATAAAGAATATGATGGTTATTTGGATTTCAGTAAGGTCTTCGATACAGTACTTCACAAAAGACTCTTAAGAAAAGTGGGCAGATGATGGTAGAGGAGGTAGAGTTCTAACATGGATAGAGGCATGGCTTACCAATAGAAAAAAAACAATTAGACACATATGCAACATCTGGGGTATCATTATTGTAAACGTTTCGCCATCCAGTGGCTTTATCTATACAAATTCAAGGACATGATTGGATGACAAAAGAACTATATACAAAAAGATGAGATAATGAGTCCCTCAGCCTTGGAGTTGGTGTGAAGAGCACTGCAGTCAAGAAGATTTTGGGGCACAGGCAAGAAGGCCTATTATTACTACTACTAGTACCACTAACCCATACCTTGGGTATGACCTACTTCCACTGGAAAATCCCGCCTTCCACTGACTATGTCTTCGTCTGCTACCCGTCCCGTTCCACCTGACGCCAGTATATAACCACCAGCCTTCTTGCCTGTGCTCCAGATTCTTCGCGACTACGGTGCTCATGACATCAACTCCAAGGCTGATTACCTCATCCTTGGTATATAGTAGAACTATATACCAAGAATTTGTATTGATAAAACCACTGGAGGGCGAAACGTCTATATTAAAGATACCCAGATGCTGCATATGTGTCTAATTATCATCTTGTCAGTATTGTATACCACTAATGTACTTATCTCATTCTTTGATATTCCCTACCCATTTTTCCACTAAGATATGCCGTATTTCTTTCTGTTTCATGGCTGCCGTGACTGGCAGGAGGATGAAGAGCTTCCTCCTTTACTGTCACTGCTTCAACAATTAATATAATAAGAGCTAATACACATAAAGAGTAGAATAAAGTTTCTCTGTAAAGAGCGACTGTGTGCACTCGTTATCTGTTTTTTTTTCCATTCACTCTTGTAATCTATTTATTATCATTTTCATTGTTTTATTATAATTATTATTCTAATTATTATTAACTATCACCTTAATTATTATAATTCCAATTTATAAAACTCATTAATGAATACGCATAAAATAGGATTAAAAAAAACAATAAATCAACTTAAGTTGTATGTAAAGATAAAAACATTAACATTAAATATAGCAGAAGGAATAAAATATTAATATTCCCTATGTTACACTTTGTATTAAGGCACACAGCTTAATGTATTCCCTTCTCTTGTTGACACCAGCATGGTAACCCTTCATGGAGGAGGGTGCGGATTCTATGGCGCTGATGAAGGGTTCGAGCTCCAAGGAATTTGAGATGCCCTTCCCCTTTCTGAATATAATGTGTTGTGTGTCCCCAAAGAGTTTAGCGCTTCCCCAGAAACGTTAGAGAATGTCCTAAGATTTCTGATGACTCGCCATCTTGATGGCAGTGAGGGGTTATGGAGCCAAGAAACTTGACTTATCCTCCTCTGTCTTACATCCAAACTGAATTCGCCCCTTTCCTCGGGCACAAATTGACCCATACGGGTTTATTCTTTCCCCGATGTTAAAGTAAATTACGAATTCTGGAAAAAAATATGTATAAAACAAAGTTTAAAATCTCTGAGAAAAAAACACTTTTTTTTTTTTTTACAAATTTACGTTCGCAAATATCGTATTACCTTGGAATAAACATGAATGCTTTTAAAAAATTATATACGTTGAAAATATACAACATGTGAGTTAAATCTTGATGCATATATGCATATTTTATCAACGGGTTTATAGTGTTAGCAGTATTAGAAGTGTTAGCATGTTTTAGGTCATAGATATGCAGTTAGAAGCCTCTGTGCATCTATAGCTATAACATGGACGTAAATAAGCATATTTACTTAAAATGTGTCGATGTAAACAGACTGACTAATAACTAGAAAGGTGAGGAGATACCGACAGGACTCACGAAATCCTTATAAGACAATTGCAAACAAATCAGGGAACGGGTGGGGATTGTACCTATGACAAACAAGTCCTAAAACTCAGAGGCCAGTGTGTTAACCACTGGGCCAGATAGCTATAATAAGATTCACCCAACTAGGCATGTTTCTATACACCATAGGGACGTTAGCATGGGCCTCACATGCGCACAGTCCAAAACATTTATTAAAGAAAGGTTTTGCCACAAGTGGCTTTCAGCCCTAATACATAGACAACTATGAAAAGAGTATATATTGGAGAGTGGGAGGTGGCAAGCTGTTTGAGGGTGTAGACGTGGCATGTCTGTCTGGTGCCCATATAAAGTGCCGTGAATTCGAATTGTGGAACTGACTTAGACCTCAAGGGTGCCACTCAGGCCTTAAATGTGGATAGTAAACTTCCTACAGTGTCATTCAAAAAGCCTCTGAAGCTGTAAGGCACGGTGAAGCATCATGAAACGCAGTCAATGAGCACTTCTTACTTTCTTGGTCTCTCTGCCTGGGAAACTATCTGAAGGAGTTGGGTAAACTTTAGACAACATAACTCCTTCCATGACTCACTTCTCGAGGTAAACTCTCGTCCCGCTCATGCTTCAGTTTTCATGGGTTCTTGATAGGTATCTTACTCTACATACTAATGGGAGTAGCTAATTGCAGATGATTCAAGCACAGGCTAGCTTTTTGGTTTACTGCTTTTATGTTCAAGGTGTCTTCCTGAGTATCCCAGACTAACGCCAGCATATTTGTGTATTGTTCCAATCACGGTATTGTGCCCTTTTTGTTACAAATGATCTTTAAATCGTTCTCTGCAGTCACCGTCCCTTAAAAATTACCCATAGATAAACCCTTAATCATTATGTTTTGAGAAGACCTGACGATTTCTTCAAATGAGTTTTCAGTGTTACTTCATTAAAAATGGTGACGATCTGACTTCATCCAAAATAGACCTGAACGAGAAGGTTATCCCAGGACTATGAGACACATGAGAGGTCTCTGGCTACAGGAAGAGAATATAATCCCTGTCAACCTCTTGAGAAAATCCTTCGAGATGTCAGCAGTGTTTGAAAAAAATGTTAGTGCAAAACTTACCATAATTAAAACATCACCCAGCTTCTCTGATAGAGACGTTCCTGTCAGCTTAAAATCATTGAGACTAGCCATGGCCTACAGCTCACGTTCTCTGCACGTGTTAAAACAAACATCCCAGCCCTTGGACCCACAGAATTAGCATTATAACGTAAAACAACACTTCCATTATACCCTACAAAACATTCACGTTAAAAAACAACTCACGCACCAGCTAAAGGATTATAACATATGTCTTGCCGTATAGGTAAACAGTTAATGTAACGTTCGTGAGTAGTCAAGTGAGAGGACCAGGAGCTAAAATTTGACTCCATATCCACAACAAAAACATATGTTACCACCAGTGTAACACGAACACTAATATTATAGTCAGCTGGGCGAGAATTAGAACGGACTATATAGCAGAAATCACTTCATAAGGAGCAACAAGACATACATAAAAAAACCGCTTAACAAGAAAGAAAATACTATGAATGTGCCAAAGTACTGGTCGGTATTGACAGTTTTAACGGTATCGGCATCTTTGAAAAACGACCAATATCAGCCGATATTTTTTTTAAGTGTTAAAATCACAAGTGTGATTAAAAATATCAACATTAACACACTGCCTCACAGTTGTGAGAGATACTACACACACACACACACACACACACACACACACACACACGTGTGTTTGTGTATATACGTCAGGCCCATTATGGAATACGCAGCACCAGTATGAATCTCACACCTGGTCAAGCATATTAAGAAATTGGAGAGAGTGCAGAGGTTTGCAACAAGACTAGTCCCGGAGCTAAGGGGTATATCCTATAAGGAGAGGTTAAGGAAATGCAACATGATGAAACTGTAGGACAGGAGAGCTGGGGGAGTATGATAACTACGTACAAAATACTGAGAGGAACTGACAAAGTGAACAGGGACTGAATGTTTCAGAGATGGGATACAGGAACAAGAGAGTAAGTACATTTGGAAGTTGAGTCACTGGGATTTTAGGAAGTATTTCTACAGCTTTAGAGTTGTCAGAAAGTGGAACGACCTGGAGAGTGAAATAGTAGGGACAGGATCCATACACAGCTTAAAGATGTGATACGACAGGACTCTCGGAGCTGGGAGAGAGTGGACCCAGCGAAGAGGCGGGGCCAGGAGCTATGAATCGACCTTTGCAACCACATATAGGCGAGTACACGCACACGCACTATCGACAAGTTCCTCTGACAACCAGTAACTACTACGGGCCGAGTAATAACATGATCTCAGAGCAATTATATTATTTAATAAATAACATTCCTGCGTTATTTAATACCTATTGTACAATATCATTATAATTTTAAAAATAAAAAAAAATATAGGAAAAGTATCGGTATCGACAGAAAATTGGTATCGGTATAGGCAAAAGTTTTGGTACCGTCACATCCCTAGAGCATAGCCATCGGAACAGTAAACAAATCACACATCCAAACAAGCAGCACTGCCAACACGTTCAGCACAACATTCTCAGCTTACAAAAAGATCAAACAACTTCCCACTTATTTTTCTGTGCTATTTTCAGAACTTATTTACGAACGAGCTGCGGTTGGCTAGAAAACTTGGGTCACTATCCAGTTTGCCCATCAGCATGCCCCGAACTTAGGTTTTCCAATACTTTTTTAAACCAACTTTTCAGTTTGCACTGTGTACCCTGGAGATACAATGTTGAACTACTACCTCTTTCAAATTATATTTCCCGTCAGTTCCACATTCTTCAAATACTTTTCATTGCACCGTAAGCTCCTACACCTGCAATTAGTAAATGTCAGTTTTGAGCAATGAACCACTGCACGGAATCTTGGTACAGAGGACATCACCACAACCTACTTGGTACCTCCTGGCCCAACTCATCAGCATAACTTACTTCCACTGGGGAATCTCACTATCAGTGACAATGCCTTCAGCTGCTGCACCTCATCTGACTCCTGTACAAAAAGCGGTAATCTTTCTGTGTGTGCTTCACATTCATCAAGACTGCGGTGCTCATCATCTGCTTGAAGGCTGGAGAACTGATCACCTCATACTCTAGTGTCTTCATACAATTCTACGATCTCCTGAATATGTCCATGATGTGAATTAATGAAGCCACTGAACGGCGAAGCGTCACAAATTAAAGATTCCCAAATTTTGCACATTTGTCCAATTCCTCATTAGTATTTAAACAAGGTCATGTCGTGGCCAGAAAAGTGGCTGATGCAGTTTAATGTTAAGTGCAAAGTCCTAAACATAAGAAAGAAGGAACACTGCAGCAGGCCTACTGGCCCTTGCGAGACAGGTCCAAGTCTCCAACCGGCTTAAGCCAATGCCCCGACCCAGCCAGGTCAGGTTACATTCACTTAAGGAAGGAGCACGGCATCTGACCTAGTAGCACAAGCTAGTCAGGACCAACTCACACCCACCCGCACCCCACCTGGAGTTCACCCTCTCCAGGTAAACTCCAGGTAGTCAGGTCACTTCCACTTAAGGAATTAGTACGGCATCTGACCTAGTAGAACAAGCTAGTCAGGTCCAACTCACAACCACCCACACCCACTCATATATTTATCTAACTTATTTTTAAAACTACACAACGTCCAGCCCTATGACGGTACTCGGAGTTTGTTCACACATCCAACTCTATTACCAAACCAGTGCTTTCCTATATCTTTCCTGAATCTGAACTTTTCCAACTTGAAACCATTGCTGCGAGTCCTGTCTTGGCTGGATATTTTCAGCACGCTATTTACATCCCCTTTATTTATTCCTGTTTTCCATTTATACACCTCAATCATGTCCCCCTAATTCTACGCCTTTCTAGAGAGTGCAGATTCAAGGCCCTCAGTCTATCCTCATAGGGAAGATTTCTGATACATGAGATCAACTTTGTCATCCTCCTCTGTACGTTTTCCAGTGCATTTATATCCATTCTGTAATACGGTGACCAAAACTGTGCAGCATAATCTAAATGAGGCCTAACCAAAGATATATAGAGTTGAAGAACAACCTGAGGACTTCTATTATTTATACTTCTTGATATGAAGCCAAGGATTCTGTTAGCTTTATTGCGAACACTTATGCACTGTTGTCTTGGTTTCAGATTACTATTAACCAGAACTCCTAAATCCTTCTCGCAATCACAAGTAATAAAATCTACATTATTCAGTTTATATGTGGCATGGTTATTGTCCTGCCCAACATTTAAAACTTTGTATTTGTCTACATTAAACTGCATCTGCCACTTCTCCGACCACTGCATCAGTCTATTCAAATCATCTTGGAGTGCTCAAATGTCCTCATTAGAATGAATTGGATGGCCTATTTTGGTGTCATCAGCAAATTTGCTTATGTTGCTATTTATTCCATCATCTATGTCGTTTATGTAAATTGTAAACAACAGGGGGCCCAAAACTGACCCCTGTGGAACACCGCTTGAGACATGCCCCCATTCTGACTTCTCTCCATTTATGCAAACTCTCTGCCGCCTATTTGTCAACCATGCCTCTACTTATAAACAAAATAGCATTGAACTTGACTATACAGAATGTGAAAAGGACTTGGGAGTTATGGTAAGGAGCATCCTGAAGCCAAGTCAGTAGAGTCTGAACATACGCAATAAAGCTAACAGATTACTGGGATTTATATCAAGAAGTTTAAGCAACAGGAGTCCAGAAGATACGCTAAAGCTCTATACATCGCTTGGATTATTGGATTATACAGCTAAGTTCTGGTATCCACTCTATAAAATTATTATATATTCAATGGAAAACAGAGAAAATTACAATATTAATTCCCTGTATAAGAAATCTTTCATACGGTGATAGATTTAGTGCCCATAAACTGCATTTTCTTGTAATACGTAGGATAAGAAACAAGAGGTTTCTAAAATTATTATCCAGAGGGCAGAGTAAGGGCTGTTGAGGTGGTTCGGACATTTAGAGAGGATGGAACACAATAGAATGACTTGGAGAGCATAAATACATAAAGATGAAGATTTATATACTAGAGTCAGATGAGGTGCAGGAGTTGAAAGCTTCGTCACTGATGGGTGAGTCCTACCAGGGAATGAAATATATGTGTAGAATTTGTAAATCCTCATTTTGGAGACGTTTCGCCAACTAATGACTTCAGTCCAATTAAGAGATCGATCCTGTAGACGGAGGAAGACATGAAGAAGTTTGAGGTGATCAGTCCTTCAGTCTTGGTTGTTCTGCAGACTGTAGAAGACCTAAAGTAGTAGAATGAGGTGGTGTTCAGTCCAACAGTATTCATGTTGTGTATGGTATGATGGTTAGCGGAGTGCAAGGTACACTAAACAGGGTGTGGATTATTCTATAGGTAAAGGATACTTTGATGTTCCTCTGAGGGTAATTACTCCTTTAATTTCTCTCAGTAGACAGCCTATGGTTCGGTTATACATTTACTCTTGCTTGACAGTAGCGAGGTGCTATCAAAAAGTGCCTGGACTGTTGCAAAACATATATATAGGCTTACCTAATCACCTAGTTTATGTTGTCTCTCCTGAAATACTCTTCTTGGGAGGCTGCACACTGATCGCAGAGCCTCTGCCACTTCTTGAAACATTTCTGGAATTCTTCATTCCTAACGGAATTCAACACGCCCTCCTATTCTGCTTGAATATTCTCCACCTCGTTAAAACGCCACCCCTTGTGTGCCATTTTTAAAAATGGCACACAAGGGGTGCCTTTTTGGTCTTTAATCAATAAATGGGGTACAAATTTCTCAGTCACTAGCCTCATATTCAAGTTTTCAACCTAGATGCTTTGATATGACCCGTAAGAAATTCCCACCGCACTTTCATTATCCTGGATACTCTGATGACGATCTTCGTGAATACCCTTCCTCACTTATTCAATGTTGGCATCTGCTTTTGACGCTGATGGACGACCAGAGAGTTCATTATTTTTAACCAGTGTTCGGCCTGATTTGCATAGAGAAAACCATTTAAGTCTCTGTGTCCGGCTCATTGCTTCCTCTCCAAACACATGTTGAAATATTCTGTGAGCTTCACTAAGCCTTTTACCAAGCTTGAACAAAGAATTTCACACACACACACACATATATATATATATATATATATATATATATATATATATATATATATATATATATATATATATATATATATATATATATATATATATATATATATATATATATATATATATATATATATATTATATGTCGTGCGATTAGTAAAACTGGTCAATTAGCAAGAACTCATCTAAAATTAAGTCCTTTCTAAATTTTTTCTTATACGTTTAAAGATATATTTTTTCATTTATGTTAATGTAAAAATTTATAAGTTTGTACCAAGAGAAACTTTGAAAACCTACCTAACCTTATTACAACAAGCGCAATTTAATTTAGCCTAACCAACTAAATATATTTTAGATACGTTAACAATAATTTAATAATAAACAAACACAATGAAATATATTTTTTCGTTAGGTTCAGAATGATTTTTGCGAAATTATTGCATACACAAATTTTCACTTGTCTTATATGGCAAGGTGAGCGTTGCTATTTAAGCCAAAATCGCAAGTTTTACCTAATCGGCACGACAATAATATATATATATATATATATATATATATATATATATATATATATATATATATATATATATATATATATATATATATATATGCGTGTGTGAGTGCTTTATTAATAGACAGAATACATTGATAGAAAACACAAACATGAACATGAATACAATGGTACAATAAGTCAAAGATTATGAATCTCCTCCAGCTCCTCCGAAGCCGGACGCGAGTCAAGTATGCAGCATTCGTTTCCCCTCTGGATGGCCACGCTGAGACGCTGGAACATGAACGTGGCTGCCCTTGGGTCCCTGGTGGTGTCGATGAGTCTGGAACCCAGTTCTTTAAACGTGTTGCATTTTTTCCCCACGCTCCCAAGGTCTCTGATCCCACTGGGACAAATTGATACTGTTGGCTTATGTCCCTGTACTTGCCGTTGTTGTACTCCTCTCTGTGGTCAGCAGCTCCTCCCTGTCGCCCGACACTGTGATGGACGTAGGTGTCAGCCAGTGTCGACACACAGGTATAGTCCCATGCTAAGATCTTGCCATTCTTCCAAGGATAGATGGTGATCCCGTCGGGGCGGTTTGCTGGGTAGTGGGCATTGTTGGCTGCTAGTGATCGAGGCTCTCTCTCGGCTGGGCATCCAGCTGTAGCAAGGGTTCTCTTTATGATGTCGTTGACCTCATTGTGACTTGCATGCCAACCCTTGGTTTTAGAACAGTTAAGACCATGTAGACCATATATATATATATATATATATATATATATATATATATATATATATATATATATATATATATATATATATATATATAGTGGTGCCGATTAGGTAAAACTTGCGATTTTGGCTTAAATAGCAACGCTCACCTTGACATATAAGACAAGTGAAAATTTGTATATGCAATAATTTCGCCAAAATAAGGTTAGGTAGGTTTTCAAAGTTTCTCTTGGTACAAAATTAAAAAATCTTAAATTAACATATATTAAAAAAAATATATATCTTTAAAAGTATAAAAGAAAATTTTAGAAATGACTTAATTTTAGATAAGTTCTTGTTAATTGACCAGTTTTACCTAATCGGCACGACATAGCAATTAAATTTAGCCTAATCTAACGAAATATATTTTAGATAAATTTACAATAATTTAATAGAAAACAAACAAAATGTAATATATTTTTTTCGTTAGATGCTGAAGTATTTTTTGCGAAATTAATTATTGCCTATATTTATATATATTATATATATATATATATATATATATATATATATATATATATATATATATATATATATATATATATATATATATATATATATATATATATATATATATATATATATATATATGTCGTGCCGATTAGGTAAAACTTGCGATTTTGGCTTAAATAGCAACGCTCACCTTTCCATATAAGACAAGTGAAAATTTGTGTATGCAATAATTTCGCAAATCATTCTGAACATAAAGAAAAAATATTTTCATTGTGTTTGTTTATTATTAAATTAATGTTAACGTATCTAAAATATATTTAGTTGGGTTAGGCTAAATTAAATTGCGCTTGTTATAATAAGGTTAGGTAGGTTTTCAAAGTTTCTCTTGGTACAAAATTATAAATTCTTACATTAACCGATTAGATAAAACTGGTCAATTAGCAAGAACTCATCTAAAATTAAGTCCTTTCTAAAATTTTCTCTTATACGTTTAAAGATATATTTTTTTCATTTATGTTAATGTAAGAATTTATAATTTTGTACCAAGAGAAACTTTGAAACCTACCTAACCTTATTACAACAAGCGCAATTTAATTTAGCCTAACCCAACTAAATATATTTTAGATACGTTAACATTAATTTAATAATAAACAAACACAATGAAATATATTTTTTCGTTATGTTCAGAATGATTTTGGCGAAATTATTGCATACACAAAATTTCACTTGTCTTATATGGCAAGAAGAGCGTTGCTATTTAAGCCAAAATCGTAAGTTTTACCTAATCGGACGACAAAAAAATATATATATATATATATTTATATATATATATATATATATATATATATATATATATATATATATATATATATATATATGTCGTGCCGAATAGGTAAATATGTATGTATAGATAGATATATGAATGCCTTGTAATATATGTTTCAGCCTCGCAGTGGAACTGATCGGATCAGCGTAATTTCGATTTTTTTTTCCTCATTGAAAACTTATTGTACTGAAAAATATTGATATAGCCTAGTTACTTTTTACAAGAGAACCTAAATAATTAATTTTGTGGATTTTTCTCTTTTATTAAACTGTGGGTCTAGAAACCATGGTGTGTTGCGCTCTTCATTTCCACTCTAATTGAATTGCTAATACATTAGCATAGCAAATAATACCAACATATTTAAGAATTTTTTGACCGTATTCTCCGTTCCAGCTCCATAATTCATTTAATAATTAATTTAAAATTAAAATCCCTTTCTATAAGAATTTTGCATTTTATTATTAGGCTTTTAAAAGTATGATTGGTTTTGCTTTTTCAATTTCTCCTAATATATTGAATGCTTCTCTAATGCGAGTAATACTGAATGTTGAGATGGGAGAACATTTCATCAGCTCGACATGATTAACCAGGAGCAAGGAAGCCAGAACCCAGAGGATGTAAACAACGAAGCTTGGGAGGGGAGAATAACGAACGGATGGGCAAAGAACGATAGACGAACGGGCAGTAGGAGAAAGAGAGAGAAAACGACAGAGAGAAAGAGACAGTGAGAAAGAGAGAGAACGAGTTTGTGTGTGCGTGTGTTAGTGTCTATTCATCTATATGTGGTTGCAGGTGTTGGGTCATACCTCCTGTGTCTGTGTGTGTGTGAGTGTGTGTGTACTCACCTAATTGTACTCACCTAATTGTGGTTGCAGGGGTCGAGACTCAGCTCCTGGCCCCGCCTCTTCGCTGTCTGCTACTGGGTCTCTGCTCTCCCTGCTCCATGAGCTTTATCATACCTTGTCTTAAAACTGTGTATGGTTCCTGCCTCCACTATATCATTCTCTAGTCCATTCCACTTCCTGACTACTCTGTGGCTGAAGAAATGTTTCCTGACATCCCTTTGACTCATCTGAGTCTTCAGCTTCCAGTTGTGTCCCCTTGTTTCTGTGTTCCCTCTTAAACAACCTGTCACTATCTACCTTGTCAATTCCCCGCAGTATTTTGTATGTCGTTATCATGTCTCCCTGACCCTTCTTTCCTCCAGTGTTGTTAGTCCTTTCCCAGCCTTTCTTCATAAGACAGACCCCTGAGTTGTGGAACTAACCTTGTCGCAAACCTTTGCACTTTCTCTAGTTTCTTGACGTGCTTGACCAGGTGTGGGTTCCAGACTGGTGCTGCATACTCTAGTATGGGCCTGACGTATACGGTATACAGTGTCTTGAACGATTCCTGTGTGTGTGTGTGTGTGTGTGTGTGTGTGTGTGTGTGTGTGTGTGTGTGTGTGTTAGTTACCATTTTGTCCTAGGCACATGTCGATTAGACACTAGGCCTGTTGTATATATGTGTGTGTGTAAGGAAACATTTCGAAATGTTTCGGCCCCGCCGGGAATTGAACCCGGGCCCTCTGTGCGTGAAGCAAGAGCGCTAGCCATTTGTGTGTGTGTGTGTGTGTGTGTGTGTGTGTGTGTGTGTGTGTGTGTGTGTGTTGTGTGTGTGTGTGTGTGTGTATACTTATCAAATTTGGTTGTAGGGGTCAAGTCATAGCTCCTGTAGCCATGTGTGTGTGTACTCACCTATTTGTACTCACCTATTTGTGGTTGCAGGTGTCGATTTTTAGCTCCTGGCCCCGCCTCTTAACTGATTGGTACTCTCCCTGCTCCATTAGCTTTATCAAACCTCGTCTTAAAACTATGTATGGTTCCTGCCTCCACTACGTCACTTTCTAGGCTATTCCACTTCCTGACAACTCTATGACTGAAGAAATACTTCCTAACATCTCTTTGACTCATAGGAGTCTTCAACTTTCAATTGTGACACCTTGTTTCTGTGTCCCCTCTCTGGAACATCTTGTCTCTGTCCATCTTATCTATTCCTCGCAGTATTTTATATGTCGTTATCATGTCTCCCCTAACCCTCCTGTCCTTTAGTGTCGTCAGACCGATTTCACTTAACCTTTTTTCGTAGGACAATCCCCTTAGCTCTGGGACTAGTCTTGTTGCAAACCTTTTCACTTTCTCATGTTTCTTGACGTGCTGGACCAGGTGTGGGTTCCAAACTGGTGCTGCATACTCCAGTATGGGTCTGACGTATATGATGTACAGAGTCTTGAACGATTCCTTAGTGAGGTATTGGAACGCTATTCTTAGGTTTGCCAGCCGCCCGTATGCTGCAGCAGTTATCTGATTGATGTGTGCCTCAGGAGATGTGCTCGGTATTATACTCACCCCAAGATCTTTTTCCTTGAGTGAGGTTTGCAGTCTTTGGCCACCTAGACTATACTCTGTCTGCGGTCTTCTTTGCCCTTCCCCGATCTTCATGACTTTACATTTGGCAGGGTTAAATTCAAGGAGCCAGTTACTGGACCAGGCTTGTAGCCTGTCCAGGTCTCTTTGTAGTCCTGCCTGATCCTCGACTGATTTAATTCTTCTCATTAACTTCACATCATCTGCAAATAGGGACACTTCTGAGTCTATCCCTTCCGTTATGTCATTCACATATACCAAAAACAGTACCGGTCCCAGGACTGACCCTTGTGGAACCCCACTCGTCACAGGTGCCCACTCTGACACCTCGTCACGTACCATGACTCGTTGTTGCCTCCCTGTCAGATATTCTCTGATCCATTGCAGTGCCTTTCCTGTTACGTGTGCCTGATCCTCTAGCTTTTGCATTAACCGCCACTACTTCACTCTCCAGATTGTTCCACTTTCTGACAATTCTAAGGCTGAAGAAATACTTTCTGACATCCCCATGACTCATCTGAATTTTCAACTTCAGTTGTGTCCCCTTCTTCCTATGTCTCAGCATTTTGTACTTCAATATGATGTCCCCCTTGTCCCTCCTGTTCTCCAGTGTCGTCAGGTTGAGTTCCAGTAACTTCGTCTCATACGACATACTCCTTAGTCCCTTGTTTCTAACTTTGGGACATTCTCTAATTTTTTGACGTGTTTGACCAGGTGTGGGTTCCATACTGTTAAAGCACACTCCAGTATGGGCCTGACGTATAAGGTGTACAGCATAGTGAATGACTCCTTTCTTAGATGTCGAAACACTATTCTTAGGTTTGCCAGGGGCCCATATGCTGCAGGAATTATTTGGTTGATGTGAGCTTCAGGGGATGTGTTCAGTATGATGCTCACCGCAATATCCTTTTCTTTGCGTGAGGTTTGCAGCCTTTAACCCTAGAGCAGGTATCCAACTGTGGGCTTTGTCCTTCCCAAACTTAATGACTTTGCATTTGGTGAGGTTAAACTGCAGGAAATATTTGTCGGACCAGTTTTCCATTTGTCCAGATCCTTTTGTAGTCTTAGCTGATGTTCGTCCGCTTAAATTCTCTGCATTAGCTTCACGTCGTCTGGAAGCAGACACCTCTGAATCTATCCCTTCCGCCATGTCGTTCACATATACCAGAAACCGCACCGGTCCTAAGACTTACCCTTTTGGAACCCCACTCAACACATGCGCCCACTCTGACAACTCATCACTTATTATCACTCACTGTGTCCTTTTTGTCAGGTATTTCCTGCTTTTCCTACAATTCCCGCTTGCTTTTTTAGCTTTCTTACCAAATTCCTGTGCGGTATTGTCTCCTAAGCCTCCTTGTAGTCCAAGAAAATGAAATCTACCTATCCCTCTCTCTCCTGTCTTACTCTTACCTTGTCATAGAACTCCAGCAGGTTTGTGATATGATTTTCCATCCCTGAAACAGTGTTGGTTGTCTTGTATGAACCCATTCCTTTCTAAGTGTTCCACCACTCTTCTGATATTCCTCTCAGTCACTTTAAATACTACGCATGTCAGTGACACTGGTCTATAGTTTAGTGCTGCCTTTACGTCTCCTTTCTTAAAAATTGGAACTACATTTGTTGTCTTCTACTCCTAAGGTATTTGTCATGTTTCGATAGAGTACACTCAGTGCCTCTGCTCCCTATCTCAGAACCCATGTGTGGGCCAACCGTGTTCGAGGTATCTAGTACACCTAGCACTTTCTTAACTTCTTCTTTGGTTGTGTGCAGTATATCCAGCACTTGTTGGTGTACCCTATCGCCTTAGTTTTCTGGAAGCCTTTCTGTCTCCATTGAAAATACCTTTGTAAATTTTAAGCTGAGCTCTTCGCATACTTTCTTGTGAGCTCTCCTCTTATCCTCAATCCGATTACCTGGTCTTTGACTGTTGTATTCCTCCTGATGTAGCCGCATAATAACATTAGATTAGATTTGGCTTTCGATGCTATGTCATTTTCATATTACCGAGAGCCTCTCATCTAATTCATACATATTCATTGATAGATCTTCAACTCTGCTCCTTTTTAACCTAAGTCCTTTGCTCTCTATACGTTTTCCATGCTCTAGCACACATGGCTTTGGCTTCGCCACACCTCTGGATGAATCAGGGGCTCACTCTGGTCTTCCCATTGTTTCTGTTGTGTTTGGGTACGAAATTCTCCTATGCCTCCCTTCACGTTTTGACCCCATGTTCCATCATTTCATTTAATGTGTGTTTGTTTAGTAATCACCTATATGTAGTTTCAGAGATCCTGGTCCAGCCTTCTTTTAGGCTGCTACTTGGTTCACTCTATCCTGGCTTCGAGATCCATATTGTACCTCTCCTAAAAGCTATGTATGGATCCTGCCTCTAGCAATTCATTCCCCAGGTCGTTCCACTTCCTGACTGCTCTAAGTCTGAAGAAATGATGCCTAACGTCCCTGTGACTCATCTTTGTTTTCAATTTATAACTGTTTGCTCTTGTTCTTGTTTCCTGTCTGTCAAACAATCAGTCCCTGCCATCCCCGTCAATTTCTCAGTATTTTGTAAGTTGTTTTTCATATCCTTCTTTTCTCCAGTGTCATTAGGTTGACTTCGCTTAACCTTTCTTCATAGGACATACATTGTTTTGGCTCCATACTGGTGCTGCATACTCCAATATGGGCCTGTCTTACACCGTATACAACGTTGGGAATGACTCATTTTGATATGTGAATGCTAATCTTAGATTTGTCGGATGCGCATTTGCTGCAGCAGTTATTCAGTTGATGTGCGTTTCAGGAGATATTCTCGGTTCAATACTAACCAAAAGTCGTTCTTGGGTGAAGTTTGCAACCTTTGCCCCCTCCCGAAGCTGTACTCCGTCTACGGTCTTTCTCGCTCATCTATAAACTTTATTACTTTGCTCTTGCTAGAGTTAAACTTCAGTAGCCATTTGTAAGGTCAGACCTGCAGCCTGTCCAAGTCCATTTGTGGCCCTTCCTGGTCTTCATCTGCTTGTATTTTCTTCATTAGTTTAACATCATCTGTGAACAGGGATACCACCGAGAATTAATTTCAGTCATAGTACTGATCCTTGTGGAGCCATACTTGAGACATGTGGCTATTCCGACACTTCACGGATAATCTCTCGTTGTTTACATCCTCTTAGATATGCCTTGGTCCATTGTTGTGCTATCTTGTTATTCCTGTCTGCTTCCTTTGCTTTTGTACTAGTCTTGTGTGACAGTGTCAAAAGCCTTCCTACAGTCCAAGAAGATGCAATCTTGCTATCCCTCCCTCTCTCTCTCTCTTCCCTGTCTTACTTCTGCTAGGTTGTCGTAGAACTCCAGGGGGTTTCTGAAACAGGATTTACCATCTCTAAAATTGTTTTGATTGTTATACATGAACCGACAATCTCACTGCTCCACCATTCTTGATAATATTCTTCATAACGTTACTTACTATGCGCCTCAGTGACACTGGTCACTAACACTGTCTTCCACACCTCTGGCACTTGCCTTGTGTCGATCGACTAAGATTGTTGCACTCATAGAGAGCTATTATCTGACCCCACTGCCTTCGATGTATCTAGCTCACGCAGTAGCTTATTCGTCTCTTCCCCAGTTGAATGTAATGCGACCAGTGTTCGATGGTTCTCTCTACTGCTTTGGTTCCCTGGTAGCATTAATATTTCTCCTCAGACTATCTCTCAAAATTTCCTGCTGAGTTCCTAACAGACGTCCTACCAATCCTTGTGAGTTCTCCTCTATCTTTCTTCACCCTATTTCGTGGTAATACACTGTTATCTTCCTCTTGATGTGGCTATATATCAACCTTGCGTTCGATTTTGTTGTCGATGCTATATTATTCTCATCTTTTCGTTGAACCTCTCATCATGACAATGCATGTGTATTTCTGGTTCTTCAGATCAGTTCCTTTTTTTTTTTTCATTCTTTAAGTTCTGCAAATTTTCCATACTTGAACACATTTAGCTTTGGCCTCTCAGTACCTCCGGGTAAACCTTGGCTCTTTCTGCTCTCACTACAGATTCTTGTCCTGCTGGGTACGAATTTCTCTTGTGCCTCCCTGCACTTTCCCGACACATACTCGATCATCTCATTCACTCTCTTCCAGTCTAGTTCTCTCTCTCAAAGCACCTCGTTCAGGAATTGCATCATGCATGTGTAATCCACTCTTGTGTTGTTTTACTTCACACACATCCTTCCCGTGCTGAGTCTCTCACTACAATTATTTCCACGTGGTATTCCAAACTCATGACCATGGTATGTGTGTGTGTGTGTGTGTGTGTGTGTGTGTTGTGTGTGTGTGTGTGTGTGTGTGTGTGTGTGTGTGTGTGTGTGTGTGAGTTGCAGGCCAGGCTGAGCAGGTGCAAGCTATCACTGGTGAGTGAACAAGGCGACTCACATTGTCGTGGTCACCTGGGACGGTGGACAACTAGCGCTGACTCACTCTTGTTGGCAGCTGTGCTCAAGATGCACTCCACATGTACCTGGCACCCTGGGAGAGATGGACTGGGGAGAGATGGACTGGGGAGAGATGGACTGGGGAGAGATGGACTGGGGAGAGAGGGAAAGGGGAGAGAGGGAAAAGCGAGAGGGGAAAAGGGTACAGTGGAAAGGGAGAACAGAACAAGGCGAAGCAGACACACAAAAGATTTAGATAGAATGGGTGGAGGGGAAAGAATAGGATATATATGTGTGTGTGTGTGTGTGTGTGTGTGTGTGTGTGTGTGTGTGTGTACTCACCTAATTGTACTCACCTAATTGTGGTTGCAGGGTCGAAAATCAGCCCTGGCCCCGACTTGTGTGTGTACTCACCTAATTGTGCTCACCTAATTGTGGTTGCAGGGGTCGAGACTCAGCTCCTGGCCCCGCCTCTTCACTGTCCGCAACTGTGTCTCTGCTCTCCCTGCTCCATGAGCTTTATCATACCTTGTCTTAAAACTATGTATGGTTCCTGCCTCCACTATATCTTTCTCTAGACTATTCCACTTCCTGACTACTCTGTGGGTGAAGAAATGCTTCCCAACATACCTTTGACTCATCTGAGTCTTCAGCTTCCAGTTGTGTCCCCTTGTTTCTGTGTTCCCTCTCTGGAACATCCTGTCACTGTCTACCTTGTCGATTCCCCGCAGTATTTTGTATGTCGTTATCATGTCTCCTCTGACCCTTCTTTCCTCCAGTGTTGTTAGTCCTATTTCCCTCAACCTTTCTTCATAGGACAGACCCCTGAGTTGTGGAACTAACCTTGTCGCAAACCTTTGCACTTCTCTAGTTTCTTTACGTGCTTGACCAGGTGTGGGTTCCAGACTGGTGCTGCATATTCTAGTATGGGCCTGACGTACACGGTGTACAGTGTCTTGAACGATTCCTTGTTAAGGTAACGGAACGCTAATCTTAGGTTTGCCAGTCGCCCATATGTTGCCGCAGTTATCTGGTTGATGTGTGCCTCCGGAGACGTGCTTGGCGTTATACTCACCCCAAGGTCTTTCTCCTTTGCCGAGGTTTGTAGCCTTTGTCCGCCTAGCCTGTACTCTGTTAGCGGTCTTATTTGCCCTTCTCCGATCTTCATGACTTTGCATTTGGTGGGATTGAATTCGAGAAGCCAGTTGCTAGACCAGATGTCAAGCTTGTACAGGCCTGTTTGAAGTCCTGCTTGGTTCTCTTCCGATGTGATTCTCCTCATTAATTTCACATCATCTGCGAACAGAGACACTTCTGAGTCTATCCCGTCCGTCATGTCATTTACATATACCAAGAATAACACTGGTCCTAGGACTGACCTCTGCGGTACACCGCTCGTCACAGGCGCCCACTGTGATACCTCATCACGCACCATGACCCGTTGTTGCCTCCTTGTGAGGTATTCCCTGATCCATTCCAGTGACCTTCCTATTATACATACTTGTTCTTCCAACTTCTTTACTAATCTCATGTGAGGAACTGTGTCGAAGGCCTTCCTGCAGTCCAGGAAAATGCAATCAACCCACCCTTCTCTCTCTTGCCTTACCTCTGTTACTTTATCATAGAACTCTAGGAGGTTTGTTACAACACAGGATTTGCCTTCCTGGAATCCGTGCTGTCTGGTGTTTATTATCCTGTTCAGCTCGAGGTGCTTCACCATTCTTTTCCTGATGATTTTATCCAGGACTTTGCACACTATACACGTAAGTGACACCGGTCAATAGTTTAGTGCCTCTTTTCTGTCTCCTTTTTTAAAGATGGGGACTACGTTGGCCTTCTTCCATACCTCAGGTAGCTGCCCAGTTTCAAGGGATGTGTTGAATATTATGGTAAGTGGCACACTCAGTACCTCAGCTCCTTCCCAAAGAACCCACGGGGAGATATTGTCCGGACCCATCGCCTTTGAGGTATCAAGGTCACTGAGTAACTGCTTCACCTCCTCCTCAGTTGTGTGTATGCCCTCTATCACTTGATACATCCCTTGTTGGTGACGCACCCCGACCTGTCTACCCAGCTGCCTTCCTTCCTCCATTGTGAATACTTCATTAATCCTCAAGATGAGCTCCTCACATACCTCTTGATCGTTACTTGTGAGTTCCCCATCTTCTCTCCTCCGCCTTATCACCTGGTCCTTGACTGTTGTCTTCCTTCTGATGTGACTGTACATCAGTTTCGGGCCGGACTTAATTTTCAATGCTATGTCGTTTGCGTACTATTTCTGGGCCTCCCCCCATACCTGTGCATACTCGTTTCTAGCTCTTCTACTAATCTCTTTGTTTACTTGGGTTCTTTTCCTTCTGTACCTTTTCCATTCTCTGACACTCTGAGTCTTTGCCTCCCTGCACCTTTGGGTAAACCAGGGGCTCTTTCTGGCCTTCCCGTTTAATCTTTTTCCTCTGGGTATAAACCGTTCCTCTGCCTCCTTCCATTTCCCTTTCCCACTGAACCTCCTGCAGGAAATTCCTCATGCCCGTGTAGTTTCCTATTTTAAAGTCTGGTTTGTCTCTTTCGGTACCGTTTTCCCTCTCCACCTGTAGCTCTACAATGTAATCAAAGCTCAGCACCATATGGTCTCTGGCTCCCAAGGGGCTCTCGTGTGTTATGTCTTCAATATCTGAGCTGTTCAGGGTGACTACAAGGTCCAGTCTTGCTGGTTCATCTTCTCCTCTCTCACTCTGGTCGTGTCCCTGACATGTTGGTGCATCAGGTTTTCCAGTACCACGTCCATTATCTTGGCTCTCCAAGTTTCTGGGCCCCCACGTCGTTCTTGGTTCTCCCAGTCGATCTCCCTGTGGTTTAAATCGCCCATGACCAGTAGCCTCGCTCTGCTCATGTGCACTTTTATTGCCACCAATATATACAATATACACACACATATATATATATATATATATATATATATATATATATATATAATATATATATATATATATATATATATATATATATATATATATATATATATATATATATATTTGCCGATTAGGTAAAACTGGTCAATTAGCAAGAACTCATCTAAAATTAAGTCCTTTCAAAATGTTTCTCTTATACGTTTTAAGATATATTTTTTTCATTTATGTTAATGTAAGAATTTATAATTTTGTACCAAGAGAAACTTTGAAAACCTACCTAACCTTATTACAACAAGCGCAATTTAATTTAGCCTAACCCAACTAAATATATTTTAGATACGTTAACATTAATTTAATAATAAACAAACACAATGAAATATATTTTTTTCGTTATGTTCAAAATGATTTTGGCGAAATTATTGCATACACAAATTTTCACTTGTCTTATATGGCACGGTGAGCGTTGCTATTTAAGCCAAAATCGCAAGTTTTACCTAATCGGCACGACATATATATATATATATATATATATATAATGTCGTGCCGATTAGGTAAAACTGGTCAATTAGCAAAAACTCATTTATGTTCATATAAGAATTCATAATTTTGTACCAAGAGAAACTTTGAAAACCTACCTAACCTTATTACAACAAGCACAATTTACTTTAGCCTAACCCAACTAAATATATTTTAGATACGTTAAAATTAATTTAATAATAAACAAACACAATGAAATAAAAAATTTCGTTATGTTCAGAATGATTTTGGCGAAATGATTGCATACATAAATTTTCACTTGTCTGATATTGCAAGGTGAGCGTTGCTTAAATCGCAAGTTTTACTTAATCGGCACGACATATAAAAAATATATATATATATATATATATATATATATATATATATATATATATATATATATATAAACACTGATCTTGGCCGACGGAGACTCGACCCTACGAACCTTGTGACAGGAACGCAGTGCTTTACCGACCGTACCACACTGGACCAATCCTGATCCAGCTCACGCTAGACGTTGATCAAGGCACCCAGCTTTCAGGCAGGTGGCTTACAGCTTTTCATCTCATCCCTGTGCATCGACACAACAGAGATTTATACAATGCTAGGAATTCGCAAGAGCAGGCGAAATATTCACAAACACTGATCTCTGGCCGACGGAGACTCGACCCTACGAACCTTGTGACAGGAACGCAGTGCTTTACCGACCGTACCACACTGGGTGCCTTAGATCAACGTCTAGCGTGAGCTGGATGCCAAGGTATTGGTCCAGTGTGGTACGGTCGGTAAAGCACTGCGTTCCTGTCACAAGGTTCGTAGGGTCGAGTCTCCGTCGCCAGAGATCAGTGTTTGTGAATATTTCGCCTGCTCTTGCGAATTCCTAGCATTGTATAAATCTCTAGTTGTGTCGATGCATGCAGGGGATGAGATGAAAAGCTGTAAGCCACCTGCCTGAAAGCTGGGTGCCTTGGATCAACGTCTAGCGTGAGCTGGATGCCAGGTATTGGTCCAGTGTGGTACGGTCGGTAAAGCACTGCGTTCCTGTCACAAGGTTCGTAGGGTCGAGTCTCCGTCGGCCAGAGATCAGTGTTTGTGAATATTTCGCCTGCTCTTGCGAATTCCTAGCATTGTATAAATCTCTAGTTGTGTCGATGCATGCAGGGGATGAGATGAAAAGCTGTAAGCCACCTGCCTGAAAGCTGGGTGCCTTGGATCAACGTCTAGCGTGAGCTGGATGCCAAGGTATTGGTCCAGTGTGGTACGGTCGGTAAAGCACTGCGTTCCTGTCACAAGGTTCGTAGGGTCGAGTCTCCGTCGGCCAGAGATCAGTGTTTGTGAATATTTCGCCTGCTCTTGCGAATTCCTAGCATTGTATAAATCTCTAGTTGTGTCGATGCATGCAGGGGATGAGATGAAAAGCTGTAAGCCACCTGCCTGAAAGCTGGGTGCCTTGGATCAACGTCTAGCGTGAGCTGGATGCCAAGGTATTGGTCCAGTGTGGTACGGTCGGTAAAGCACTGCGTTCCTGTCACAAGGTTCGTAGGGTCGAGTCTCCGTCGGCCAGAGATCAGTGTTTGTGAATATTTCGCCTGCTCTTGCGAATTCCTAGCATTGTATAAATCTCTAGTTGTGTCGATGCATGCAGGGGATGAGATGAAAAGCTGTAAGCCACCTGCCTGAAAGCTGGGTGCCTTGGATCAACGTCTAGCGTGAGCTGGATGCCAGGTATTGGTCCAGTGTGGTACGGTCGGTAAAGCACTGCGTTCCTGTCACAAGGTTCGTAGGGTCGAGTCTCCGTCGGCCAGAGATCAGTGTTTGTGAATATTTCGCCTGCTCTTGCGAATTCCTAGCATTGTATAAATCTCTAGTTGTGTCGATGCATGCAGGGGATGAGATGAAAAGCTGTAAGCCACCTGCCTGAAAGCTGGGTGCCTTGGATCAACGTCTAGCGTGAGCTGGATGCCAAGGTATTGGTCCAGTGTGGTACGGTCGGTAAAGCACTGCGTTCCTGTCACAAGGTTCGTAGGGTCGAGTCTCCGTCGGCCAGAGATCAGTGTTTGTGAATATTTCGCCTGCTCTTGCGAATTCCTAGCATTGTATAAATCTCTAGTTGTGTCGATGCATGCAGGGGATGAAATGAAAAGCTGTAAGCCACCTGCCTGAAAGCTGGGTGCCTTGGATCAACGTCTAGCGTGAGCTGGATGCCAAGGTATTGGTCCAGTGTGGTACGGTCGGTAAAGCACTGCGTTCCTGTCACAAGGTTCGTAGGGTCGAGTTTCCGTCGGCCAGAGATCAGTGTTTGTGAATATTTCGCCTGCTCTTGCGAATTCCTAGCATATATATATATATATATATATATATATATATATATATATATATATATATATATATATATATATATATTAAAAAAAAAAATTTTTTTTTAGTATTTAGTTGCGTTCGGCTAAATTAATTTGCGATTGTTGTAATAAGGTTAGGTAGGTTTTCAAAGTTTCTCTTGGTACAAAATTATAAATTCTTACATTAACATAAATGAAAAAAATATATCTTTAAACGTATAAGCGAAAACTTTAGAAAGGACTTAATTTTAGATGAGTTCTTGCTAATTGACCAGTTTTACCTAATCGGCACGACATATATATATATATATATATATATATATATATATGTCGTGCCGATTAAAAACTTCGACTTAGGCTTAAATAGCAACGCTCACCTTGCCATATAAGACAAGTGAAAATTTGTGTATGCAATAATTTCGCCAAAATCATTCTGAACACAACGAAAAAAATATATTTCACTGTTTTGTTTATTATTAAATTAATGTTAACTTATCTAAAATATATTTAGTTGGGTTAGGCTAAATTAAATTGCGTTTGTTGTAATAAGGTTAGGTAGGTTTTCAAAGTTTCTCTTGGTACAAAATTGTAAATTCGTACATTTACATAAATGAGAAAATATATCTTTAAACGTATAAGAGAAAAATTTAGAAAGGACTTAATTTTAGATTAGTTCTTGCTAATTGACCAGTTTTACCTAATCGGCACGACATATATATATATATATATATATATATATATATATATATATATATATATATATATATATATATATATATATATATATATATATATATATATATATATATTTATAAAAAAAAAGCAAAAAGATCACAGTAAACAGGTGATATCAAAATATGCAAGAAAACCACTATGAAAAAATAGAAGAATTCCAAGCGCTTTCGTGACTACTCACATTATCAAATAACTATAACAGGAAATATGACAAGAAGGGCTTATATAAGGGGCGAGACTACACCTCACAGTCACATCACACTAACAAAGCCTACACCTCACAGTAGCGTAACATCGCACGACTCTTCCCAAGATTTAAGATTAGTCCAATTTATCATTAAATTCTTCCCAAATATTATTAATTATAAATGAATCCAATTTATATAAACCAAAAGAAATATTCATATTATTTTCAAAACTACTTTTAATGAAACATGATTCTATTATATTTCTCTCAACCATGGACTTGCTTGATACAACCTTCTCAGCATTTTGAAAATCAATTGGATGGTTAAAGTCTCTCACATGAATAAATAGAGCATTAGAATCTTGTCCAGTTCTAATGCTATATTTATGTTGTTTTAATCTTAGTTCAAGACTTTTACCAGTTTGACCATAATAAACTTTATCGCATATTTTACAGGGAATCTTATAGACACATCCGTCAGCATTTTGGGGGAAATTTTTTATCAAAAGTCTTTTTACTGTATCAAGATTTTTAAATACAACTTTGATATTA
Source organism: Cherax destructor (assembly GCA_009830355.1). NCBI lineage: Eukaryota > Metazoa > Arthropoda > Malacostraca > Decapoda > Parastacidae > Cherax > Cherax destructor. The sequence continues at coordinate 767 of WNWK01025333.1, read as the reverse complement.
AAATTCTTAAGAAAGGAAGGCATATTAACCAAGTTTTCATGGTAAGGGAGAACCAACATATTTTTGGTTGAATAAGGTTGGTTGTCCCTTTTTGGATTGTAAAAGGTATTCCTAGCTATTTTAAAAGATTTATCAATTATGTTTCTTGGGTATTTTAAATCATTAGCTATTTCATAAATTTTAGAGATTTCTTCATCTATGAACTCTGGACTACAAAACGTAAAGCTCTCAAAAACATTTAAGAAAAAAACGACACTTTAACTCTATCTTGATGTGAAGAGTAATAGTGTACATAGGAACAATTATTTGTAGGTTTTCTGTAAATTTTAAATTTAAAATCAATGTTACCTTAATAATAAAAACATCTAGGAAGGTCAATGAGTTATTTACTTCGAATTCAACAGTAAAATTTATAGAATGAGCTAAGCTATTTAATTTAACAAGGAAATGGTTTATGTTTACATTCTTAGGCATAAGGCACAAAATGTCATCAACATATCTATATATATATATATATATATATATATATATATATATATATATATATATATATATATATATATATATATATATATATATATTTCATAAAAATATATATAGGGAGGTACCACCTCTAGAACTTTATTGGGGACCCTCATCCTCAGAGATGACGATAAGCGTACCTCAGGGAAAACTCGAGGTTCTCCCCGGAGCTGTTTGAATATTTTCTTCTCCTACCACCCCTATATATAATGAAGGAATGCTTTATTAATAGACAGAATACATCA
>WNWK01025332.1:0-28673 GCA_009830355.1 Cherax destructor | reverse complement strand
TCATCATTTTCTTAATTTGAAATAAAATATATATCTAGAAGAAACTCTAAAAACAATTTCTAGTATTGTTATTATACTAGTATAGCATCAACATACTGTAACTTGAAATAAATTATACAACTAGATTAAACTCAACCAATTTCTCTTGTATTGTCTTTTAATAGTATGTATAACCATATAATAATTTAAATAATACAGAACTAGAATAAACTCAATCAATTTCTTTAGCATTAAGTACTTAGTGAATAAGTCTCTAGAATAAACTGCCCCTAATGCCATGGCATGCCAGTGGCTCTCCTTGCATTACAGTTTTATAATTGTTTTATAATTGTAACTACCAATAACATTGTACACTTGTAACATGCATAGAAATAAAAATTATTATTATTATTATTATTATTAATGTGGTGTGGCTGGGGAGGATGGTGGTGGCGGGCATACTTGGTCCAGCTATGAAAACATCTTCCCATTCTCTCCTCCTTCAGACGTGTTAGTATAAGAGAAAATGGAGTTTGTAATGCTAACTGCATTAGATCACTTCCAGTCGGCTTCACGTAGTGAACAGAAATCATACGTGTCAGGCTGGTAACAGCAACAACTGGTTTGTTTACAAAACTCCCGAACCTTCATTTAATCTTGTTTACTCACCTCGCACTCTACATTAAGACTGCCTCTACCACCACTGCCTCTCACCACTGCCTCAACCACTGCGTCAACCACTGCCTCTCACCACTGCCTCTCACCACTGCCTCAACCACTGCCTCTCACCACTGCCTCTCACCAATGCCTCAACCACTGCCTCAACCACTGCCTCAACCACTGCCTCTCACCACTGCCTCTCACCACTGCCTCTCACCACTGCCTCTACCACCACTGCCTCTCACCACTGCCTCTACCACCACTGCCTCTACCACCACTGCCTCTACCACCACTACCTCTACCACCACTGCCTCTACCACCACTGCCTCTACCACCACTGCCTCTACCACCACTGCCTCTCACCACTGCCTCTACCACCACTGCCTCTACCACCACTGCCTCTACCACTGCCTCTACTACCACTGCCTCTCACCACTGCCTCTCACCACTGCCTCTACCACTGCCTCTACCACTGCCTCAACCACTGCTTCAACCACTGCCTCTCACCACTGCCTTCACTTAATGAACAAACTCCAAACAATTATAATTAAGTGTGAAATGTCTGGATCAGCGTGCAGGGTATTGTTCTCTCGAGTGTAAACAACGCGGGACTGGCTTTCCACACCTGAGTGGTGAGGCACCCAAGCGCCTGGGCAGACAGGTCTCGGACACACTTGTTCGAATCGTGATATTTTATTCGCATGGCGATATCGATTTTCTTGTTCTAATGACAATATGTTCTGTTGCCGAGCCGTTCGAATAGCGGGGGTCCACTGTACAATTAATCCGTTCCAGACAAAAATATTCACAAAAAAATACAGTGGTACCTCGACTTACGATATTTTTTCATTCCAGAATGCTGTTCAAGTGTCATTACCAAACGAATTTATCTCCTTAAGAAATGTTGTAAAATAGACTAGTCGTTTTAGACCCCCAAAATTACACTTACAAAAGCATTTAAAAAAATAAACTTACATACAAGGGTGAGTTTGGGGACCATCGTAAGTCGAGGTACCACTGTATTTTTTTTAACAATTAACCCTTAAACTGTCCACAAGTAGACCTAAGTTCACTGCGTACTGCTCCGAATATTTTGAATTTTTTTTTTTAAATGAAGAACGCATTTTTATAAAGAGGATAGGCTAAAAAAAAAATTTAGGGCCGGTACTTACCGAGATATAAGCCCGCCAAGTTGGTGCTGGATGCTCACCTGACGGCAACATCAAGTCCTGCCACTTGCAGAAGTTTTGTGGATATACTTTTTTTCTAGTTTTTATTTTAATTTATATTATTTTTATGTTCTGATAATTACAATTTATAATAGTTCTTGTGATTTCATAGTCAATCTTTGTTCTAACACTAATAAAGAGATTATTTGCATTTGCTAGCCGAGTCCTTACTAAGGCTGAACGCAATTATACAGTTATGCAATCCAATGTAGTTGCTGATGCCTTGTCGCGTCATGTCAGTGTAGTAACTGCCGATCCTCCATTTAGTGCTGAGGATGTAAGGACTGCTCAAAGAACAGACCCCTTGTGGTCTGGTGTGGTTCGATTCCTGCTCCAGGAAGACCTTATTCTCTCTGTGAAGCCACCAGCACCCATTAGTGACTTTGTCATGAACCAAGAATTACTGTATCGCACTACCGAGTTGGGTAATCCTAGTAGAAGAGTATACCAGTTAGTAATTCCACAGTCACTAGTGAAAGTAGCCTTGCAGCTAGTTCACGATGTATCAGATGTTGCACATCCTGGTATGGATCGTTCTGTGAAACAAGCCAGATTGAAATACTTTTGGCCTCGTATGTCTACCGATATTACTGAGTATGTCAAGAAATGTAGTGTCTGTATGAAACATAAAGGTAATGTCACGGGTCTTAATCCAATCCAGATCTTTCCTACTACTAGTGAGCCATGGGAAAGAGTTGCACTAGATCTGTTGACCAACTTCCAATGTTCCCTCAGTGGAAACAAACATCTGTGTGTGATGGACGATCACTTTACCAGATATTGTGAGTTAGTTCCTATCCCAGATAAGACTGCCGAAACAGTAGCAAAAGCATTCAAGGAACGTATAATCTGTAGACATACCACTCCTAAGTCCCTCATAACAGATAATGGAGGTGAATTTTGTAATGAGATCCTAGAAAACTTGTGTACACTATACAAGATTACAAAATCAACCATTGTTCCACACCATCCTGCCAGTAATGGGTTAGCAGAAAGAACGAATAAGAAAGTCCTTGACGTCTTAAGAGCTACCATCAATCCCAATAGTGTAACCTGGGATGAAGTCATTCCTGATGTTCAATGTGCCATAAATTCTGCTTTTAATGCTTCTATAGGTGATACCCCTCATTATGCACTGTACGGTGTCGATAAGCGTTTGCCTTATGAGCTGTTATATTCCAATCCGAAACCGACTTACAATCCAGATGATTTCGTAGCAGTTCGTACCAGTCAAGCTCAAAGTGTTTTCAGACGAATTCGTGAAACACTTCATAAGTCAACAGCAGAATTTACTAGAGTAACTAATACTAAAGCCAAACCGACTAAAGTTCAAGTAGGGTCCAGAGTCATGTTGTTCAACTTTAACAAAACTTCAGCAATGCCAAAACTCGATCAAAAGTTCGTTGGTCCTTATAGAGTAGTTGAACATATTAATGGCAACAAGTATAAAGTTAGAGAAATTAGTATGGGTCAGTTTAAAGAATCGCATTTAGATCATATGAAGTTAGTGTGCGATGATGATGACGAAGTCCCTGACACCCCTGACAATCAGATAAGTGAGACAGAATCTGATATTTCTCCTGTTGCTGTTCCCTCTACCTCTAATGATCAGTCAGATCAACCTGAATGTCGTTATTCCCTACGTACACGACAAGTGTTAAGAAATCCTCAAGTATCGTTTGTAGATACCAGTGTAGATCCTCCTCAATTAGAAGTTGAGTTACCTATTGTAACAGAGTTTGATCCACCCAGAGATGATAATTATACAGCCTATATCAATCTCACCCTAGCAGAGTTGGGGTTAAATGTAAATAACCTGTATAGATAAATATGTAGTAAGCGTTTAACTGTGTGTTATAATATCTACTTAGTATTACTCAAATTTTTTTTTGTGTTCACGTTCTCTCCGAGTTCTGAGAATTAACAGTATAGATTTGAGTGCACCAGATCTACCTTGTCTGTTAATCACTATCTTCTTGTAATTATATTTCCTCAGAATTCGTAGATCACATGAAGACAGTTCGATCGAACAAATTATTTTTTTATCTCTTTTATCATGATTTTTCTAGAATGAGCTCATTTAGATAATTCCTATGTATCATGATGCATCATATAGTAATGTAGATTGTTCTATCAAGATAACATCCATGTGAAGTATAATGTTAACTGTTGTGTACTTTGACATTGTATAGAATCAGCTGAGAGTTGTTACCTGTTGTCCTTAGTTTGTATAGTTGTATGTCGAGACGCCATACGTAGCATGCCCGAGCTGTACGGTTCATATTTCTAACGGCTGCACCACGGCTGTTCACGTGATTTCCAACCTCTGCCCATGTGATCTGGCATTAGCCAATCATAGGCCTGCCTTTTGAATGCCCTAGTGCAGTGCGAGCCCTCCAGACAGTACCATCCGAGTAGGCATACGAGACGGACACAGGCATAGGCTCTCAGCTCCCATATATCCAACGCCTCATTAAACGCTACCAAAACCCAAGCTCATCGTCTGTTAATATTACCAAATCTATGAAAAGAACCCCACAACACATATCTGTGTCTGTCTATTTGTCTAGCTCTGTTTATCTGTCTTTCTGTCTGCCTGCCTATGTGTGCCTGGAGTATAATATGAAACTCCTTGAAGAATGGTGTTATGGCAAGTGTCAGATAACACTGACAGCCCAATGACATTGATGAATGTGAGCAGGGAACCCTGCTTTGTTTTCACTATCTGTATCTATCTATCTGTCTGTCTGTCTGTCTGTCTGTCTGTCTGTCTGTCTGTCTATCTGTGTCTATCTATATCTATCTATCTGTGTCTATCTATCTGTGTCTGTCTATCTGTCTGTCTATCTGTCTAGCTCTGCTTATCTGTCTTTCTGTCTGCCTCCCTATGTGTGCTTGGAGTATAATATGAAACTCCTTGAAGAATGGTGTTATGACAAGTGTCAGATAACACTTACAGCCCAATGACATTGATGAATGTGAGCAGGGAACCCTCGCTTTGTTTTCACTGTCTGTATCTGTCTATCTATCTGTCTATCTATCTGTTTGTCTATCTGTGTCTGTCTATCTGTCTAGCTCTGCTTATCTGTCTTTCTGTCTGCCTGTGTGTGTGTCTTTCCGTCTGCTTGTCTCAGTCTCAGAGTGCGGCTTGTAAATGAACAGGTACAGTCAACCCCCAGTTCTCGTTATTAATCCGTTCCAGAGGGCCCTTCGATCACCGGTTTGGTCGAACTCCGATTCTATTTTCCCCATAAGAAATAATGGAAATAAAATTAATCCGTTCCAGACATCCAAAAGTACTAAAATAAAATATTTTTTTACAACATAAGACATTCAATTACACACAATTTTATGAGAAATAAAGAAATAATAGTACAATAACATGTCACTTACATTTATTGAAGAGTTGATGATGTGTGGAAGACGGGAGGGGGGGAGAAGATGGAGTAGTATGCTAGTGTTTGGAAGGGGAATCCCCTTCCATTAACACTGCAGGTGGCAAGTTCTTTTCTGGGTTACTGGCCTTTTTCTTTTAATGCCACTAGGACCAGCTTGAGAGTCACTGGATCCCTCTCTCACAAAAAATCTGTCCAGGGAGCTCTGTGTCTGGCGGTTCTTTAAAATGTCCCTAAAATGTGACAAGACATGGTCATTAAACATGTTGCATACACAGCCTGCAACAGCTTGGTTAGGGTGATAATCATCCATAAAGCCTTGCACATCAACCCATTTGGCACAGATCTCCCTAATCCTTGAAGAAGGCACCTTCTTCCATTTCTGTTCCACCTTCTCCTCCTCTGGACCATTTTCCTGAACTGTGGTCTGTTGTTGCTGTTGAAGCTCTTGCAGATCTTCAGTGGTTATCTCTTCATTGTGCTCCTCCACCAACTGTTCCACATCCTCGGTACAAACATCCAACCTCATGGACTTGCCCAGTTCCACAATTTCTTGCACAACAGGCTCAGGGTTCTGAGGCTCAGCCCCAAAACCTTCAAAATCCCTCTCTAGGACACAGTCTGGCCACAATTTTCTCCAGGCAGAGTTCAAAGTCCTGGTAGTCACTCCCTCCCAAGCCTTACCTATAAGGTTTACACAATGCAGGATATGGAAATGATCTTTCCAAAAGTCTTTTAGGCTCATATTCATGTCTACGGTCACATCAAAGCACTTTTGAAACATTGCTTTGGTGTAGAGTTTTTTAAAGTTGCAAATGACCTGCTGGTCCATGGGCTGGAGGAGAGGAGTGGTATTAGGGGGCAAGAACTTCACTTTGATGAACTTAAAGTCCTGCACAATTTGCTCTGTCAAGTCTGGAGGATGACAAGGAGCATTGTCCATTATCAGGAGGCACTTAAGTGGCAAATTATTTTCCTCGAGATATTTCTTCACTGGGGCCAAACACTTCATGGAATCAATCACAGAAAATGTCCCTAGTGACCCATGCCTTATTGTTAGACTTCCACATCACACACAAATTAGACTTGGCGACACCGCATCTCTTAAACGCTCAGGGATTTTCAGAATGATACACCACTAAAGGCTTCACTTTAAAATCCCCGCTAGCATTAGCACACAACATCAGAGTTAGCCTGTCTTTCATAGGCTTGTGTCCTAGGAGTGCCTTTTCCTCCTGTGTAATGAAGGTCATGTTTGGCATTTTCTTCCAAACAGGCCTGTTTTGTCACAATTGAACACTTGTTGGGGTTGGAATTGTTCAGCCTCTATGTACCACTTGAATTCATTCACGTAATTTTCAGCCGCATTTTTGTCAGAACTGGCTGCCTCACCATGCCTCACAACACTATGTATGCCACTTTGCTTCTTAAATCTGTCAAACCAGCCTTTGCTGGCTTTAAATTCATTCACTTCAGCACTCTTTGCAGGCATTTTCTTAACGAGATCATCATGCAACTGCCTTGCTTTTTCTCATGTTATCGCCTGTGAAACACTATCTCCTGCTAACTGTTTCTCGTTGATCCACAACAACAACAAAGTTTCCACTTGTTCCAGCACTTGAGATCTCTGTTTTGTGACCATACTTGCACCTTTCGCAACAACAGTGTCCTTGATTTCCTTTCTCTTGGCCATAATGGAAGAGATGGTTGAATGGGATTTGCCATAGAGCCTGGCCAGCTCAGTGATACGCACTCCACTTTCATATTTTGCTATCATCTCCTTCTTCAATTCTACCATATTTCTGACATTCTTTACCACAGGCTTGGCACTAGGAGCTTTCTTGGGGCCCATGGTGGCTTATTTAGCAGTTGCAAGCACTAAAAACAGTGGAATAATGACAATATACTGGTATGACTGCGTGGGTGGCGTGTGGGTGGTGGTCGCTCGCTTGTAAACAATAGCACACTGAGTGCCCAGGCCCAGCTGTGCCACGCATACGCGTCCGGGACGAATCGCCAACTCCGAGCGGATCGGCTAATACCGAGCCAAAATTCTCGTCAAAAAACATGTCGAACACCGATTTGGACGACCTCCGACGCCGTCGAGCACCGGGGGTTGACTGTATTATACACGATGCAGAAGTGACATGACAATGCGTATTACTTGCCAGTCATGCTTATTATGTCTTATATCTACAAGCATTGTATAGCACTTTGCCTGGAATTTTTGGGTTATCCTAGGTAATTTACACTATGTATAATAACTGTACTTATGTGTACATGTGTGTGTGAGAGAGAGAGAGAGAGAGATAGAGAGATAGAGAGAGAGATAGATAGATAGAGAGATAGATAGATAGATAGAGAGATAGATAGATAGATAGAGAGATAGATAGATAGAGAGATAGATAGATAGAGAGATAGATAGATAGAGAGATAGATAGATAGAATAGATAGATGAGAGATAGATAGAGAGATAGATAGATGAGAGATAGATAGATAGAGAGATAGATAGATAAGAGATAGATAGATAGAGAGATAGATAGATAGAGAGATAGAGAGAGATAGAGAAGAAGATAGAGAGAGAGATAAGATAAGGAATTAAGAGAGAGAGAGAGAGAGAGATAGAGAGATGAGAGAAGAGAAAGAGAGAGAGATAGAAGAGAGAGAGAGGAGAGAAGAGACAGAGAGAGAGAGAGAGAGACGAAGAAGAAGAGAGATAGAGATAGAGATAGAGAAGAAGATTTGAAAGATTGAAGACTTAAATTACATCTACTTGTAAGACGTAGAAGAGGGAGACATGATGAGGTATACAATGAAATGTTAAAAGGATATAAAGGAGAACCAGAGACCGAAAATGTTCAAGTTAGATAGTTTAGATTTAGAAAGATTAGGAAAGTATTGGTTTGGATAGGGTAGTTGATGAGTGGAACAGTGCTAGTAGGTTAGAAGCTAGGACCTTGGGTAGTTCAAATTTAGGTTGGATAAATTCATGAGTGAGAGGGGTTGGTTTGAGGGGACTCCAAGAGTGGGTAGAATTGTCAAAGCTTATTTCTTGGGTAGCATTGAAAATTGGGTTGAGCAAATATTCTGTTAGTGGGACGGATTGTGAAGGACCTGCCTAGTATGGGCCAACAGGCCTGCTGCAGTGTTCCTCCTTTCTTATGTTCTTATGAGATATATATATATATATATATATATATATATATATATATATATATATATATATATATATATATATATATATGAGAGAGAGAGAGAGATATAGACAGACATATAGACATATATATAGACATATATATAGACATATAGACAGATATATAGACATATAGACATATAGACAGACATATAGACAGACATATAGACATATAGACAGACATATAGACATATATATAGACATATAGACAGACATATAGACAGACATATAGACAGACATATAGACAGACATATAGACAGACATATAGACAGACATATAGACATATATATAGACAGACATATAGACATATATATAGACAGACATATAGATAGACATATAGACATATAGACAGACATATAGACATATATATAGACATATAGACAGACATATAGACAGACATATAGACAGACATATAGACAGACATATAGACAGACATATAGACAGACATATAGACATATATATAGACAGACATATAGACATATATATAGACAGACATATAGACATATAGACATATATATAGACATATAGACAGACATATAGACAGACATATAGACAGACATATAGACAGACATATAGACAGACATATAGACAGACATATAGACAGACATATAGACAGACATATAGACAGACATATAGACATATAGACAGACATATAGACATATAGACAGACATATAGACATATATATAGACATATAGACATATATATAGACATATAGACAGACATATAGACAGACATATAGACATATAAATAGACAGACATATAGACATATATATAGACATATAGACATATATATAGACATATAGACAGACATATATATAGACATATAGACAGACATATAGACAGACATATAGACAGACATATAGACAGACATATAGACAGACATATAGACAGACATATAGACAGACATATAGACAGACATAGACAGACATATAGACAGACATATAGACATATAGACAGACATATAGACATATAGACAGACATATAGACAGACATATAGACATATAGACAGACATATAGACATATAGACAGACATATAGACATATATATAGACATATAGACATATATATAGACATATAGACAGACATATAGACAGACATATAGACATATATATAGACAGACATATAGACATATATATAGACATATAGACATATATATAGACATATAGACAGACATATAGACAGACATATATATAGACATATAGACAGAGATATAGACAGCCAAAGCCAGCCAGCCTGCCGAATACATAAGAACATAAAAAAGAAGGAACACTGCAGAAGGCCTACTGGCCCATGCAAGGCAGGTCCATGTCACCCCCTGACTTAGACCAATGACCCACCTAGTCAGGTCACATCCTCTGAAGGAAGGAGCATGGCATCAGACCTAGTAGCACAAGCTAGTCAGGTCCATCTCACACCCACTCACAGCCATTCATGTATTATCTAACCTATTTTTACTTTCCTCTTATAATGGGAATGTTAATGCGACATTACATCAATGAATCCCCAGTGTTGCCACACTATTTGCTCTAGCTGGAGTTTAATTGAACTGGTGCTCCAACAAGGTACTAAGTGGTCCAGGATTTTTAATACTGTGCACACTGAGGGTGCAGACCCATTCTTTCATGTCTAGGCAACTCAGGCCTATCGCACTAAATTTGAAGGAATGAAAAATAAAACGTAGATCTACGTTCGGAGCAGTACGCGAGTGAACGTAGATCTACGTGTGGACAGTTTAAGGGTTAAACCAGTATTACATACCTTTATTGAAGACTAATGCTGGCTTCTGGAAGATAGGGAGGAGGAAATAGGGAGGAGTTAGGTTTTGGAAGGAAATCACCCTCCAAAAGGACTTCAGGTAACAAGTCCCTCTCTGGGGTTACTTCCTTTCTTTTTCTTTTAATGCCACTAGGACCAGCTTGAGAGTCACTAGAACCCTGTCGCACAAAATAACTGTCCAGAGTGCTCTGTTTCTGGTGCCTCTTTAACATTTCCCTGAAGTGGAACAAGGTTTTGTCACTAAACATGTTGCAGATATGGCTTGTTTCAGCTTGGTCAGGATGGTGTTTTTCAACAAATGTCTGCATCTTAGTCCACATAGAACAAATTTCCTTAATCTCTGCAGAAGGAGCGGCTACAGGAGGCCAATATCTCTGAAATACGTAGGGAGACACTAGTCAGAGAAATAGCAAACATCGAATTAAAACTAAAGGAATCTTACAGGAATCAAGAGACATGGGAAGAACTAAAAGCCATAAATGAAATTGAAAGAAACCCTAAGTATTTCTTTTCCTATGCAAAATCAAAGTCGAGAACAACAACCAGTATTGGGCCCCTACTTAAACGGGATGGGTCCTACACAAATGACAGCAAGGAAATGAGTGAGTTACTTAAATCCCAGTATGACTCAGTTTTTAGCGAGCCACTAACCAGACTGAAAATCAAAAACCTAAATTAATTTTTTATGAGAGTGCCACAGAACTTGACAGACGCATGCCTTTCTGACATCACCACGACGCCAAATGACTTCGAAAAAGCAATAAATGACATGCCCATGCACTCCGCTCCAGGCCCAGACTCATGGAACTCCGTGTTCATCAAGAACTGCAAGAAGCCCCTATCACATGCTTTTAACATCCTATGGAGAGGGAGCATAGACACTGGGATCGTCCCGCAGCTACTAAAAACAACAGACAGCCCCGCTCCACAAAGGGGGCAGTAAAGCAATAGCAAAGAACTACAGACCAATTGCGCTAACGTCTCATATCATAAAAATCTTTGAAAGGGTTCTAAGAAGCAAGATCGCCACCCATCTTGATACCCATCAATTGCACAACCCAGGACAGCATGGGTTTAGAGCAGGCCGCTCATGTCTGTCCCAACTACTGGACCACTACGACAAGGTCCTGGATGCTCTAGAAGATAAACAGAATGCAGATGTTATATACACAGATTTTGCAAAAGCCTTTGACAAGTGTGACCATGGTGTAATAGCACACAAAATGCGTGATAAAGGAATAACAGGAAAAGTTGGTAGATGGATCTATAATTTCCTAACATGTAGAACACAAAGAGTAGTAGTCAACAGAGTAAATTCTGAGGCAGCTACTGTGAAAAGCTCTGTTCCACAAGGCACAGTACTTGCTCCCATCCTATTCCTCATCCTCATATCAGACATTGACAGGGATATAAGCCACAGTGCTGTGTCTTCCTTTGCAGATGACACCCGAATCTGTATGACAGTGTCCACCGTTGAAGACATTGCAAGACTCCAAGCAGACATAAACCAAATCTTTAAATGGGCTGCAGAAAACAATATGAAGTTCAATGATGAGAAATTTCAATTACTCAGATACGGAAAACGTGAAGAAATTAAAATCTCATCGGAGTACAAAACTAATTCCAACGACACAATAGAGCGAAAAACTAATGTCAAAGACCTGGGAGTGATCATGTCAGAGGATCTCACCTTCAAGGACCATAACAAAGTAGCAATTGCATCTGCTCGAAAAATGACAGGATGGATAATGAGAACCTTCAAAACCAGGGATGCCAAGCCCATGTTGACACTTTACAGATCGCTTGTTCTATCTAAGCTGGAATATTGCTGCACACTAACTGCACCTTTCAAGGCGGGTGAAATATCTGACCTTGAAAATGTGCAGAGAACCTTCACCGCACGCATAAGTGCGATAAACCACCTCAACTACTGGGAACGCTTGAAGTTCCTAAACCTGTACTCTCTAGAACGCAGGCGGGAGAGATACATTATTATATACACATGGAAAATTCTCGAGGGCTTAGTACCAAACTTGCACACAAAAATCACTCCCTACGAAAGCAAAAGACTCGGCAGGCGATGTAACGTCCCCCAATGAAGAGCAGGGTGCCACTAGCACGTTGAGGGACAAGACAATAAGTGTCAGGGGCCCAAGATTGTTCAACTGCCTCCCAGCATACATCAGGGGGATTACCAACAAACCCTTGGCTGTCTTCAAGCAGGCACTGGACAGGCACCTAAAGTCGGTACCTGACCAGCCAGGCTGTGGTTCGTACATTGGACTGCGTGCAGCCAGCAGTAACAGCCTGGTTGATCAGGCTCTGGTCCAACATGAGGCCTGGTCACAGACCGAGCCGCGGGGGCGTTGACCCCTGGAATTCTCTCCAGGTAGACTCCAGGTAGCACCTCCTTCTCATCCTTTTCCTCCTCCTCCTTTTCTGAAGCAATTGCCTGAACTTTGGTCTGATGAAGTTCCACTTCCAGTTGTTGCAGCTCTTCAGTGGTTAGCTGTACCCTGTGGTCCTCCACCAACTCTTCCACATCCTCACCACTCACCTCCAACCCCAGGCTGTTCCCCAATGTCACAATAACTTCCACAACAGGCACAGGGTCGTCAGCCGCAAATCCTTCAAAATCCCTCGTCAACACAATCTGGCCACAGTGGTCTCCAAGCTGAGTTCAAAGTCCTGGTAGTCAGTCCCTTCCAAGCCTTACCTATAAGGCCTATACAGTTGTAGACATTGAAGTGATTCTTCCAGAACTCTCTGGAGAAGAGGAGTGGTGTTAGGAGGCACGAACTTCACTTTTATAAATTTGAAGTCCCTAGGCATTTGGTCTTCCAAGTCTGGAGGATGTGCAGGAGCATTGTCCAGTACCAGGAGGCACTTGAGTCCCAAATTGTTATCCTGAAGGTATTTTTTCACACTTGGGCCAAGCACATCATCAACCCAATCTTTGAAAATTGACCTTGTGACCCATGCATTTTGATTTGATTTCCACATCACACAATCTTTTCATGTGGACATTGTGTTTCTTGAACACACTCGGAGTTTCAGAGTGATACACGAGTAAAGGCTTCACTTTGAAATCCCCACTTGCATTGCTACACAACATGAGAGTTAGCTTGTCTTTCATAGGCTTGTGTCCTGGCAGTGTCTTTTCCTCCTGCGTGATGTAGGTCCTGTTGGGCATTTTCTTCCAAAACAGGCTTGTTTCGTCACAGTTAAACACTTGTTGGAGTTTCAGATTTTCACTCTTTATGTAGTCCTGAAATTCCTGCACAAACTTTTCAGCAGAATGTTTGTCTGAACTTGCAGCCTCACCATGCCTTACAACACTGTGTATGCCACTACACTTCTTAAATCTCTCAAACCAGCCTTTGCTGGCCCTAAATTCACTACCAGCAGCACTTGTTCCAGGAGTTTTCTTCACAAGATCTTCATGCAAATGCCTTGCCTTCTCACAAATAACAGACTCCACTATACTGTCTCCCACTATTTGTTTTTCTTTAATCCACAATAACAATAACTTTTCCATTTGTTCCATTATTGGTGACCTTTGTTTCATAAGCACATTTACTCCTTTGGCAACTTCAGCTTCCTTAATTTGTTCTTTCTTTGACAGGATGGTTGTAATTGTTGATTTGTTTTTCCCAAACATCCTGGCAAGTTCCAGCACCCGCATACCACTCTCATATTTCTCAATCACTTCTCTCTTAAATTCCATGGTGTTTCTCACTCTCTTTGCCCCAGGAACTTTACTAGAAACTTTCTTGGGAGCCATGGTTACTTATTTCGCAGTTGCACTGACAAAAAACCACGAAAAACAAGCGAAATGTCTGGATGAATGAGCAGACGCTTCTTTATGCACCGAGAGACACAGCCAAACTGAAGCGCAAGCGGCCCCAGCCGGCGGGTTGACGTGTCCCATACAGCCGCTAACCGAAATAATGGCGACTAACCGGGAGCCGTAAAACGCCACTAACCAAGTTGGCCGCTAACAGGAACGGCCGCTAACCGAGCATTCACTGTGGTTAGTCACATAAGGTGCTAAGTCAGGTACTTAAGTATTATACTTTCTTTGTTTTAGATTTAAAATCAAGTCCTTGCCTCACATCTTCATAACCTTATACTACACCCAGTGCAATATTACATCATCATAATCATATTACAATAAATTCTAACTAACCCTCTTTTTATTCTTTGCTTTTACAGTGGACCCGCGAGTTTCGGTCACCTCGGAAATCGTACAGTTATGTAAGTGTAATATTGTAAGTGCTTTTGTAAGTGCATTTTTGGGGGTCTGAAATGTACTAACCTACTTGACATTATTCTTTAAGGGAGTAAATTCATTCAGTAAGGGCACTTGAACAGCCTTCTGGAATGAATTATGACCGAAACTCGGGGGTCCACTGTATTTTTATTTTTTTAATTTAGCATTACTTGCTTACTATTATAAACTATTATTATAGAACAGATAACCAGTGCAAGCTATTTTGTCAAACTTGTGCCATAATAAGAATTAGCAATATCCCATTATTATATAATTACAGTGGACCCCTGGTTTACGTATTGCTCGAAACTCGAACAATTATGTAAGTGTATTTTTGTAAGTGCTTTTGTAAGTGTATATTTGGGGGTCTAAAAAGACTAATCTAATTTACATTATTCCTTATGGGAATAAATTTGTTTGGTAATGGCACTTGAACAGCATTCTGGAACGAATTATGGCCGTTAACTGGGGGTCCACTGTATTTATTTTAATCCACTATTTATAAACTATTAATTTTGTTTTCGTTATTTTTCTTTTAACTACCATTACCTACATAATACTTTGTTCAAAAGTCAAATTGTAGAATCACTCTCAATCATATGATTACAAGCATTGATCCTGATATCAACCTTTTATTAAATGTCTTGCATGCAACAAACAGCAACTGTAATTATTATACAGCTGACCAAGCAAAGATATTACTCAGAGCCAACAATAACATTACCATCTTTAATTACAATGCCAGATCATTGAGCAAACACTACGATGACCTCACAGCATTACTCAATTCACTGCATACCAGTATGTCAATCATCACACTCACTGAGACCTGGCTAAAGCCTGGTACTACAGATGTCTATGCCATTCCTGGTTACACAGCCATACACAACTGTAGGACAGACCAGCAAGGGGGTGGAACAGCTATATACTACACAGATCAACTTGAATGTATCAATAATTCTTGCACAAGGGATGAACATGGAGAATATATTATAGATAAATTTAAATCAAAAGACCTGCTAAAACCCCTCACAGTGATAAATATCTACAGAGTACCACAGTCAAACCTTTACCACTTTAGTGAAAAATTAGGAAACCTGATAACTGATGCACACATGAACAAACACCATTTGCTGCTCACAGGTGATTTGAAGATAAATCTCCTACATGAGCAGGACCCACAAGTAACTGAATTCACAAACACTATGAGCAACTGCTTGTTGCTACCAACAATAACAAAACCTACAAGAATCTCCGAGACTAGTATCTCCTTATTAGACCACATCTGGACTAACACCATATCCCCTTTAACCCTTTGGAGGTCGACAGGCCTCGTAAACGTTCTCAGGGTCGAAATTTTTTTGGAAACAAAAAAAAATTCTTATGAAATGATAGAGAATCTTTTTCCGATCATAATGACACCAAAAGTATGAAATTTGAATGAAAACTTAATGAATTATGCTCTCACAAAGTTATCGGTCTTTAACCCTTTCAGGGTTATTGACGTACTAGTACGGCTTATGCCCTGGGGTTATTGACGTACTAGTACGCCTAAATTCTAGCGCCCTCAAATCAAGCAGAAACAGGCTGTTAGGCCTAGATGTGATAGAATGGGTCTGTGCGGTCAGTGTGCGCAGTATAAAAAAATTCCTGCACACCACAGTGCATAATGAGGAAAATAAAACTCTGACCGTGTTTTTGGTTTAAAACAGCGACTTTGCAGTCTATTTTCGTATGGTATTTATTGATGTATTCTCGTTTTCTTGGTCTCATTTGATAGATTGGAAGATATATTACAGAAATAGAGATGATTTTGATTGGTTTGACAACGACAAGTACCTTGAAATTGAGCTCAAAGTAGTGAAAATGTTCGATTTTTGACGATGTTCAAGAGTAAACAAATCTCACCATGCATCCAATACACATCAACTGGCGAGTCTAATATTCATGCACAAGTGCTATAATATTATTTATACCATTTTTACAATGATGCAGTTGTATACATAACAGTAAATCTTCTATTTGTTTGCGAGGATAAAAATTCAAAATGAAAAGCAAAAGTAATGTAAGATGGGCCTGGAAACGTGACTAATGAACAGAGAAGACGTTATTTTAGTGCCAGGAATGTCTGCCTTGTTTATTCTGGACCCTATTTTGAAATTGGCATCGTTTGAAATTTGTGTGAAATTGGCCAAATTGCCATTTTCTGTCCACTATTTTGTTTAGTTGTAATAGGTAAATAGGCGGTTTCTTGTATTCAATCGATAGAAGAAATGGAGTTCTAGCGAAATAGCTCTAATGTTAGTTGCCTGAAACATTGGAATTAGCCAAAAATAGGGCTCAAAGTGGGCGAAATCGCCGATGCGTAAGTGTCATGGCTGCCGCTAACTTCGCGAAAGCATAATTCCGTTAGTTTTCGATCAAATTTCATAATTTTTGTGGCGTTATGATCGGAAAAAGATTTTCTATCATTTCATAAGATTAAATAATTTTTTTATTTTTTTTAAATTCTTGGACCCTGAGAACGAGTTTCGGAGACCCCTCTTGGACCCTGAAAGGGTTAAGATGTTCACGCATCGGCGATTTCGCCCACTTTGAGCCCAATTTTTGGCCAATTCCAATGTTCCAGTCCACTAAAATCATAGCTATTTCGCTAGAACTCCATTTCTTCTATCGATTGAGTACAAGAAACCGCCTATTTACCAATTTCAACTACCCAAAATAGTGGTCAGAAAATGGCAATTTGGCCAATTTCACACAAATTTAAAAAATAGGGTCCAGAATAAACAAGGCAGACATTCCTGCCACTAAAATAACATCTTCTCTGTTCATTAGTCACGTCTCCAGGCCCCTCTTACATTACTTTTGCTTTCCATTTATGAATTTTATTCTCACAAAAATAGAAGATTTACTGTTATGTATACAACTGCCTCATTGTAAAAATGGTATAATAATATCAGCGCACTTGTGCAAGAATATTAGACTCGCCAGTTGATGTGTATTGGACACATGGTGTGATTTGTTTACTCTTGAACATAGGCTAAAATCGAACATTTTCGCTACTTTGAGCTCAATTTCAAGGTACTTGTCATTTTCAAACCAATCAAAATCATCTATATTTCTGTAATATATCTTCCATTCTATCAAATGAGACCAAGAAAACGAGAATACATCAATAAATACCATATGAAAATAGACTGCAAAGTCGCTGTTTTAAAAAAAAAAAAAAGCGGTCATTTTTTTTTCTCATTATGCAGTGTGTGCTGCAGGTTTTTTTATACTGCGCACACTGACCGCACAGACCCATTCTTTCTTATGTATGCCTACCAGCCGCTTCCGCTTAATTTGAGGCCGCTAGAATTTACACGTACTAGTACGGCACCGACCCCTGCTCGTAAACGTACTAGTACGGCACCGACCCAAAAGGGTTAAAATCAGGCATAATCTCAGACAACACCATAGACCACTACCCTACCTTTCTCATAACCAGTCTAGGTAAAATGCCCCAAGACACTGCTAAAGTTATCTTCAGACTACATAAAGAGACAGCTGTTAATAACTTTATAACAGCTATGATTAACATCGACTGGCATAACAAGATAGAATCATATTCAGATACTGATGAATGTATTAATAATTTTCTAAAAAAACCACTATCTCTATAACAAACATTGCCCTAAAAAACTAAACAGATTCACAGCAAACAGACTGAATAGTCCCTGGCTAACACCCAGCATTCTTAACCCTTTGACTGTCGGAGGCCCTCTGAAACTGTCATTCTATGTCGGAAAATATTCGAAAAAAAAAAATTCTTATCAAAATGTTAATATTATTTTTCTGATTATTTAAATCCAAAAAAAAAATTGCGATCAGTATTTACCGAGATATAGAGGCGTAAAGTTGGCAAAAAATGAGCCGCATATGGCAACAGCGGCGAATGCCGCTCACCCGGTAAATTTTGGTTTACAGTACTTCCTTTCGTAGGTTTCTTGTTTTTTTCACTATTTTTTTTTTTTACATAACTTATGTGGCCTGTGAGACCAAAGTAAGGTGCAATGTATATATATACACTCGTTGTATGCAACACAATAATCGCACAAACATTAGTATCATTATATTGTTTACAAAACTTGTTTACACCAACCAACAATAAAAAAAAATTTTTATTACTATTGTTCTATAATATATATACACATATATAATGACTAGACACTTTCCATCAACTGCAATTAGCACTTCAAAGCTCCAAGCTATGTGTGTGTGTGTGTGTGTGGGGACATCTAAATTTGCTGAGTCAGGGTAAGGCAGCTGTCAAAATGACATATTATACCATTACTCACCACCCACACTGCCTGTCAACCTGTCAACACAAAAGGGGACCCATATCTTCTTCTCCACAACCTCCTTCCTTTCCTTCATACCTACCTTCCTAGCTTCCTTTTTTCCTTCATTCCTTCCTTTCTTTCTGCCTTCCTTTCTTACATATTTCCTTCCTTCCTTCCTCTCATCTCTTCCTTCCTGCCTTCCTTCCTTTCTTCCTCCATTCCTTCCTTTATTTCTTCCTTCCTTTCTTACTTTTTTGTTCCTTCCTTCCTCTCATCTCCTCCTTCCTCTCATCTCTTCCTTCCTCTCTTCTCTTCCTTCCTCTCTTCTCTTCCTTCCTTCCTTTCTCTCTTTCTTTCTTTCTTACTTCCTTCCTTCTTCCTTTCCTCCTTCCTTACTTCTTTCCTTCCTTCCTCTCATCTCTTCTTTCCTTCCTTCCTTCCTCTCATCTCTTCTTTCCTTCCTTCCTTCCTCTCATCTCTTCTTTCCTTCATTCCTTCCTCACATCTTCCTTCCTTACTTACTTTCTTTCTTTCTTCCTTCCTTCCTTCTGGTATCCTGGGCATTGCTTTCGGTCACAAACTCATCAAAACCATGAAATTTATCTTCAGAAACACTTCCATCTGTGTTAGAACTATCATTGAGGAAGAGAGATGTCCCAGATGCGCCAAGGAGTCAAATAATTCTTACCGCTAGGCATGCTGAACAAGGACTACTGAAATGGTGTTCCCACAATGCACCACTGGCTGCCCGATTTTTTATACTGCGCACACTGAGCACACAGACCCATTCTCTCACATGTAAGCCTACCAGCTTTCTCCTGCTTGATTTGAGGCCGCTAGAATTTAGGCGTATAAATGCGTCCGAAACATTGGCTCGTAAGACGTATATATACGTCCAAAACAGTCAAAGGGTTAAGACTACATGAGCTATCATCTTATGTAGAGGGACTGCTTCCAGGTACCTGGTAGTGAAGCAAATAATTGTGAGTAAATAATCATTTACATTCTGGTCCTTGGGATTGGTCCAACTACATCTACTATCAGCTTGCTGAAGGGTCCACCTGGTGCTGATATAGGCTGAAGGGGAACAGGTTTAATACATTGACAAGGTTTCCCTATAAATTGACAGACATTATAGGTCTTACTATACTCTTCCACAGTCTCCCACATCTGAGGCCTGAAGAAATGCCTGGAAACCTTGGACATCATCATCTGGTGACAAAACCCTTGTTCTCCTTCCCTTGGTACAACAAACAGAGGCAACTTCTTTGTAAGAGTTTCCTCTCTGAAATGAAAGCACTTATTTAATTGTGAAACCTCTTCCTTAGCCACAGCTGAGGCTCTGATCAG
The DNA here is from genome assembly GCA_009830355.1 of Cherax destructor. Taxonomy (NCBI): domain Eukaryota; kingdom Metazoa; phylum Arthropoda; class Malacostraca; order Decapoda; family Parastacidae; genus Cherax; species Cherax destructor. The sequence continues at coordinate 8,493 of WNWK01025332.1, read as the reverse complement.
TGTGATATCATTCTCCTGAACAGAAATTAATTGCACCTTAGGAGATGCAGCCTCTCTCACACTACTTAACTGATCTATGCTCCAATCATGCTCAGCTCTGGCTGGAACATCCTTTTCTTCAGTTGACTGCAGTTCAACTCAGAAAACAGTGTTTTCCAGACTTAAGCCCTCATCATCCTCATGAAAATATCATGAAGACTATTGATAGTATGATCATGAGCCATACTTCTCCTGGTGGAACCAGCAGGGAGAAGGTCTGGTAAGGTCTCTTAGCCTACTCCTCCCAAACTTTGGGACTTGGTTCCCCTAACTAGTTGTTCTTCACTGCTAACAGGCCCATTACATTATTTCCCAATAAGAGGTTAACACCCTCGAAGGGAATCTCATCTGAAATCCTACGGGAGATAGCCAACTTGGTATGCAGATTCTACCCATAACTTGTGTACAGGTGTTCTTATGGTCAAACCCGTAATACCTTCAATAATATATCTTTCCCAGTATAGGTATCATTAGACACTGGCAGCACTCCCTAGCAAGGAGTAGGTGCTACATCCATCTCTCAAGGACAACATGTTCTCAACCCTGCCCACATTCTTATGCAAGGCAACTGTAGACTTACTACAAAATACATGCATCCTGGGGTCTAAATCCAAGGGTTCCTCCTACCTTGCCTTGAAGACCTAATGCAAGCCACTGGATGGTGTCTGCAGTTAGGTTCCCGAGATGGTTCCTCTCTTCTCTGATCTTGCTGTTTTAAAAGCAAAACTTTTGTATATGCCCAGTTTTGTTACAGTAGTAACAGGTATAATTCTTAAAGGTATTTTTACCATTTGGTGTAGGACTGGTACTGTGTGCTCGAGGAACAAACATTATTTGATGGTCTAGGTAAACTTTGAGCTCCAGATGACTTGCCTTTTCCTTGTATTCGAGGGATGCCTCAGCCCTCATTTGTCCCTGAAAATTCTTGTCCCACTTACCTTTATGACCACAGGATTTGGAATAAGGTTTAGAAAAAACAGAGAAATTTTTCGAAGCATGACTGTTTTTAATTACCAATTCCTTGCGAGCTAAGAATCTGTCACCCAGATCCAGTGCTGCTGAAAGATTATCTGGGTTTTTGTCCTCCAAATATTCTCATGAACAATTAGGTCTACTAATTTGTCAAAGTCCCTTTCCTCCTTTTGAACCAACCCATTTCTTAAAAATTACAGTTTCTCATTCCCAAACTCAGTTAAGGTCTGCCCATCCTGAAATTTTTGACTTCTGAACTTTTGCCTATATTTTTCAGGTATCATTTGGTATGCAAGCAATACTACCTCCCTTTATCTTTTCATAGTCAAGAATCTCCCCTTCCAGAGCCTCCTCTCTGGAATCCTTTACCTACAAGCTGCGTGCACGCTGGGTAGCCCAGTGCTGTTCGGGCCATCTTTGCTCCAAAGCAGTCTTCCAAAAAAGAAAAATATCTGTCTGGGTCCTCTCTGTAAACTTAGGGACAAAATGTGCAGCTTTAGTTATGTTAAAGTACTGCTCAGGTTCTTTTCTGAACCTCCTAACCTTTGACTTACTCTCTCCTTAGCTTCTATTAATTTTGTTTCAGCTTCTACCAAAGCTAGCTTAAGTCTTATCATCTCTTCATTATCACCTGGGTAGGTGATCCCCCATTGTCACTGTTAACAGACATGTTACTGATGAATTTTACCTCCTCACTGAAGCCAGAAAAGTCTAAAGATTCAGCTTCTGACATATATTTTATCCTTAAACTCCTGCTTCCCTCTTACAATATCAATGGACAAGTTTTTCCCACAGGTACAGAAAATAACACAAGTTAAATATTCACATGGCACTTTACCATAAGCACAAACAAAATGTGTTACTCAACCTTTATCCCCACTCTGAAGAAAAACAACCTGTAAACTAATATATGAAAACAACCTTCCACTGACACCACCTTGGTAAATGGTAAATTTTATCCTACCAGAAACATGCAACTTTTTTGTTACCCCATACCAGTAAATATATTTAAAAGAATGTTTTGAGTTATTTTAACAGTCAAATAACTCTCCGGTCAAGGCCCCCATATTATGTTATTTTCCCTAACTTTATCATCAAGGTTCTCACTACATGTTTTAGCATAGGGTATTAAAGGTCTTATAGTCTAGGGGATACTTACATTCAGATTTCTCGCATCTGAAAAAAAAACTAACCAGCCCTCTCCATGGGTTATTTAAACCACAATTACAAAAATATCCTTATATATTCAGGGATAACATACAGTGGTCCCTCGGTTTTACATCTCCAAACTCAAACATTTATGTAAGTGTATTTTCGTAAGTGCTGTTGCAATGTATTTTTGGGGGTCTGAAATAGACTAACCTACGTGACATTATTTCTTAAGGAAGTAAATTCTTCGCTAATGGCACTTGAGCAGCATTCTGGAACAATTTTCAGCGAAAACCGAGGGACCACTGTATATACAGATCTTACAATCATAGTAACATGTACATAGCATTCACATGTAACTAGCATCTCCAAGTCACATGGCATGGTCCACCTCCACTCTTAACACCCCATTTTCTCCACATTCCTCCTACCCTCAGTGTCTTGACACACTATAACTCATGGTTATGCTGGCTGCTTCAATTTAAACTATATCCCTCTTACTTCTGGCACACCAATCTGCCCAGAAACATATCAACAAAGCCCAATCTCCACCACCAGTTCTACCTTGCAGCCATCTTGGGAAGAGAGAGAAAGAGGGAGGACTTCTCCCCTTCAAACACACAAAACAAAAGATTGTCGTCTTGCACACTCTACACATGTACCCACAATACATCTTATTTACTTACAATGAGACATGCAACTTTATAAACTACTTATTTAAATGTTGTATTTATAACCTATTATATTGAGAAAATCAGGTTAATTCAGCTTCTTTTAATTCTTAAGGGTGGCCTGACCTCAAAACCTCATTAAGCAAAATTTTGATCAATTCAATATAATTAGGTATTCATGTTACTTAATTACATAATTACATTAATGCATGTTGGGTCCTATAGCCCCATAACAGTCTCATCAACATGTTCAATGACAATCTCTTTCCCATTTTAGGGACATTTTAAAGAGATGCCAGACACAGAGTTCTCTGGACAGATATTTAGTGCCACAGGTGTGCAGTGACTCTCAAGCTGGTCCTAGTGGGATTAAAAGACAAAGAAGGAAGTTACTCCAGATGAGGACTTGGTACCTAGAATCCTTATGGAAGGGTTCCCCTTCCAAAAATAGGGTCTCTTCCTCCCCTCCTCCTTCTCTTCTATCCAGCAACATCAGTCTTCAATAAAGGAAGTGCCACATAGAGTTCATTGTTTGTGCATGTAAATCTATCTTAAGGCCCCCAATTTTTTTCCAAACTTCTGGAACGAATTAATTGAATTTCCATTATTTCTTAAGTGGAAAACAGTTTTGGTTTTGCCAATTTTGGTTTTAGTTGATCTATCTGGAATGGATTAAACCCGAAAACCAAGGGTGACTTACCTTGTTCACTGAGTTTAATCATTTATTAGCTGCCACGAGGACAGAGAATGTAATAATAATGTAATAATAATAATAATAATAATATTAACAATGCTCTGGAGTGCTTTAGATGTCAACTACCACACCTATACGAAATACATTTAAAGTGCCCCAGAGTGATTATTAATATTTTATTAATAATTATTATATATTATATTATTATTATTATCACCATCGACATACCATGTTCACTGAGCTTAATCATTTCTTAATTAAGCTGCCCAATCACCAAGAATGTAAACACAGAGGAACACACCAGCTAACCCCTTTACTGTGAACATCTTTTGTACTTCTTCCATTTTCCTTTGTTTTCCTCTTCCAAGTGCTGCTGCACTTCTAACTCTATCTTCTACTATGGGATGCACAATAAAGTACAAATTTATAGACGAAATATGTAGTCTTGAGATTATTTGATGCTGAGATGCATCACTAACCCTTTACAATGAGCTTCTTTTATACTTCCATTTTCAATTGTTTTTCCTCTTCCAAGAGGAAAACAACAGGAAATTTGTACAAATATGTAGTCTTTAAGTCTGTGAAAAGCTAGTGTACTGAGTGGCTGTAAGGAGATTAAGATGCTGGATGCTGAAATTCTCGTTGCCCATTCATGACCCAAGTTCTTGTACAGATACAATAACAACTTAGAGAGCCCGTTGTAACTCCGAGTTGTTGGTAAACGAGTACGTCGGTAACTGAGGAGAGGCTGTATACAATATTTAAAGCAGCCCAGAGATAAAATACACATACAGTACACTCATTATTTACCTTAAAATATGTGTAGTCTTAATGTAGAATGAGAGGTGAGCAGTATTTATTTGTAGGAAGTCAGGTGTAGGTAGATAGTAGATGTAGCTATGTAGTCTGCATGGCTACAAGCGCACCTGCCTACCTACATAACTACACAAGATATTTAACCCTTTGAGGGTCGAGAGGCCCTCTCCCAAACTTGTTCTCAGGGTCGAAAATTTTCAGAAAAAAATAAATTATTTTTTCTTATGAAATGATAGAGAATCTTTTTCCATCATAACGCCACCAAAATTATGAAATTTGATGGAAAACTAACAGAGTTAGCTCTCGTGAGCTAGCGGTATCGATGACATTTTGGCATTGAGCCCTATTTTGGCAAATTCCAATGTTCAGTCTACTAAATTATAGCTATTTCGCCAGAGTTCCTTTTGTTCTATCAATTGAGTATAAGAAATCGCCAATTTACGATTCAACTACCATAATAGGTAGAAATTGGCATTTGGTCAATTTCAAACAAATTTAAATGCCAATTTCAAAATAGGGTCCAGAATAATGAGACAGACATTCTGGCACTCAAATAACATTTTATCTGTTCATTACTCTCCAGGCCCCTCTACTTTACTTTAGCTTTCATTTTGAATTTTATTCTCAAAATAGAAGATTTACTGTTTTGTATCAACTGCATCATTATAGAAACGTATAAATAATATCAGTGCATTTGTGCAAGAATATTAGACATGCCAGTTGATGTGTATTGGACGCATGGCGTGATTTGTTTACTCTTGAACATTGACAAAAATCGAACATTTTTGCTACTTGGCTCAGTTTCAAGGTACTTGTTATCGTAAAACCAATCAAAATCATCATCATTCTATATAACTTCCATTCCATCGAATGAGACCAAGAAAACCAGAATACAACCACAAATAGCATACGAAAATACACCTGAAGTCGCTGTTTTAAACCAAAAACAGTCAGAGTTTTTTTTCATTATGCACTGCGTGCTTCAGGATTTTATAGCGCACACTGACCACGCAGACCCATTCTTTCATATGTAGGCCTGCCAGTTTCTTCCACCAGATTTGAAGGCACTAGAATTTAGGCGTACAAGTACGTGACCAACCCTGGCTGCAATGACGTACTAGTACGGGACCGACCTCAAAGGGTTAATGCGGCTGAAAGCCATATTATTACCATCAACATACCTTGTTCACTGAGTTTAACCCTTTGGGGTGTTTCGGCTGTACTAGTACGGCTTACGCACCAGGGTTTTCGTCGTAATAGTACGCCTAAATTCTAGCGCCCTCGAATCAAGTGGAAACAGGCTGGTAGGCCTAGATGTGAGAGAATGGAGTCTGTGCGTCAGTGCGTATAAAAAAATCCTGCACAAACAGTGCATAATGAGGAAAAAACTCTGAGCGTGTTTTGGTTTAAAACAGCGACTTTGATCCATTTTCGTATAGTATTATGCTTGTATACTCGTTTTTTAGTCTCATTTGATAGAATGGATGATATATTACAGAAATAGAGATAATTTTGACTGGTTTCATGATGACAAGTACCTTGAAACTAGCAAATAGCGAAAATGTTCTATTTGCCGATATTCAAATCACGCCATGCGTCCATTACACATCAACTGGGTAGTCTAATATCTGCACAAGTGCGCTGATATTATTTATACCATTTTTAATGATGCAGTTGTATACATAACAGTAAATCTTCTATTTTTGTGAGAATAAAAATTCAAAATGAAAGCAAAAGTAAAAAAAGGGCCTGAGACGTGACTAATGGACAGATAAAATGTTATTTGAGTGACAGAAATGTCTGTCTCGATTCTGGATCCTATTTTGAATTGGCATCTTTTGAAATTTGTGGAAATTGGCAAATTGCCAATTTCTGACCACCTTATTAGGTAGTTGAAATCGGTAAATTGGCAGTTTCTTATACTCAATTAATAGAACAAATGGAATTCTAGCGAAATAGCATATTTTAGTAGACAAAACTTGGAATTTGCCAAATGCTCAAAGAGTGTTAATTAACCCTTTGACTGTTTCGGTCGATATATACGTCTTACGAGCCACTGTTTCAGACGTATATATACTCACAAATTCTAGCGGCTTCAAATCAGCGAGAGAAAGCTGGTAGGCCCACATATGAGAGAATGGGTCTGTGTGGTCAGTGTGTGCTGTATAAAAATCCTGCAGCACGCAGTCATAATGAGAGAAAACTCTGACCGTTTTTTGGATTAAAACGCCGTATTTGAGGTGTATTTTCGTATAGTATTTTTTTGTATTCTCTTTTTTATGGTCTCATTTGATAGAATGGAAAACATACTACAGAAATATAGATGATTTTGATTAGTTTCATGATGAAAACAACCTTGAAATTGAGCTCAAAGTAGGGAAAATGTTCGATTTTTGCAAATGTTCAAAAGTAAACAAATCAGCCACGCATCCAATACACATCAATTGATGAGTCTAATATTCTTTCACAAGTGCACTGATATTATTTATACCATTTTTACAATAATGCAATAGTCTGCATAACGGTAAATCTTCTATTTTTTTGTGTGAATAAAAAATCAAAATAGAAAGCAAGAGTAATATAAGAGGTACCTAAAGACGTGACTAATGAACATATAACATGTTATTTTAGTGCCAGGAATGTCTGCATTGTTTATTCTGGACCCTATTTTGAAATTGACAACTTTTTTTTTGCATGAAATTGGCCAAATTGTCAATTTCTGACCACTTTATTGGGTAGTTGAAATCGTAAATTGGTGGTTTTTGTACTCAATCGATAGAACAAATGGAGTTCTAAAGAAATAGCTATGAGTTTGGTCGACTGAACAATGGAATTGGCCGAAAATAGGGCTCAAAGTCGGCGTATATATCGCCGAGATCACTAACTTCGCAAGAGCGTAACTCCGTAAGTTTTTCATCAAATTTCATACTTTTGGTGTCATTACCATCGGGAAAAGATTCTCTTATTATTTCACAAGAATTTTTTTTTTTTTTTTTTAAATTTGCGACAAAGGAGAGCACTCAGGATTAGGGGTTGCGACAGTCAAAGGGTTAAGGGCCTTGATGAAGTTCTTTTTCATGTTGGCTTTCCTCGAAAGGTACAAACAGATCAAGGGTCTAACTTTACCTCAGAATTATTTGGGAATGTGTTAAAGGGGTTAGAGGTAAAGCCTAACTCTTCAGCTATCTATCACCCTCCATCTCAAGGAAAATAGAGAACTTCCATCAAGCTCTAAAGACAATGATGCAAGCCATAGTATAGACAATACTAACATCTGGGATGAGAGGATCCTCTCTTTGTAACTGCTGAGTGGGGAAGCACTCTGGAATCTCTGAGCTATTGGCTTGGGGAGAATGGTGATGCTTCTCCCTCGGAGCTTTTTCTCAGTTTCAGATACTGTTTGGCTTGTATGAAATGGATGGTACCAGTGAATGTCCCATCAGCCAGACCCAATGATGATGTGGGTTGTAATGGGGGCCCTAATGCCCAGTCGGGAGGGTGGTGAGACAGTTCAGTGAAAAATTAAAGTTGCTTTTGGGGGACCATAGTGTGGGGAAATTCTCAAGAGTAAGGAATAAAACCCACACCCGAGCAGGAAAAAATGCGAGTAATGCACATAACCGGTTAAAGGGTTTAAAGTTAGATCAAAATCTAAGTGACCCATGTTTTAGGGGTTAAGGGAGCAAAATAGTGATCTGCATGTAATGGCCAAAAAATATTTAAGAAATTCCATGTTTTGAAAGATATTGGGGAAAATGTGTTTGGTCTTGCTAAGGGGAAAAGTTGGGAGTTGGCTCAGCCACCGTGGAATTTTGTTTGGGATGTCACAAAAAGGGGAAAGTCAAAAATTCCTGAGGTAATTGTTAAGGGCTGAGCCAATTCAACAATTATTGTGTGTGAAAAATCTGTATGAAAACTGGGGGATGGGGGGAAAAAGTGAAATTCTTTCAATACCAGTTTGTAGTGCTTGTGGGGTCAGTGGGCATTCCCATGCTTATGGTTCCCAAATTCAATGGCACCTTTTGCATATGCACTGACTGCCAAAAACATTTAACAACTAAGGTTTGCTGGTTTAGAAAGATTGATACTGATGCATTAAGAGATGCAAAAGTATTAGATAAAGTAAAGCATGAGGCAGGAGGATGTAATTTC
>WNWK01025331.1:5000-28675 GCA_009830355.1 Cherax destructor | reverse complement strand
CCATTCTTGAGTTCTAGGTGGATAGCGTTGAAAAGTTTTTGGCAATAGGTTCAGCTATGTTGTAAGCCGTTGTTCTGGTTGAAGTTGTTGGATATACAGATGAGTGATGATTCTAGGATTCTTCGGTATTGCGTGTTGTCTTCTCTGGCGATGAGTCTTGCGTTTCTGTAGTTGATTAAATGGTTGTGTAAATTTCGGTGTTGAACACAGGCATTTCTTGAGTCGTCGATCTGCCTGCGTACTGTGTTCTGAAATGCGTGTTTGTAGGTCTCTGGATGTTTCCCCAAACGTATAATTTGCTCAGCCATTACAAGGATTGTGTATACCCCTGCCGTGGATTGAAGCTTTTCCTGTCTGTTACTGGTAATGTCCTTAATGGTGGGGGATGTGGAGGTGGATACTCGGAATGAGGTCTTAGAAAAATGTTGGAAACTTGTTTGGAAATGGAGTTGGTGGGAAGGACTATGTATCTCTTCTCAGCAGTGTCTTCTCTGGGTGTGTTGAAGATGTTTAATGCCCGTCGTCTGCAGTCTCTAATGAAGTGACGAGGATAGTGAAGTTTGGAAAAAACTTGTTCAATAAGGAGCATTCTTCTTCAAGGAACTCACTGCTGCAGATTCTGAGTGGGGAGGAAAAAGCCTATAATTACACCACGTTTAATTTTGGTGTCGTGGTGAGAGTAGAAGTGGAGAAGATCGTGTTGATTGGTAGGTTTTCGATAGACTTTAAAACGAAGTTCATGGTCAGCTTTGCAGAGAAGAACATCAAGGAAAGGAAGAGTATTGTCGACTTCTTCTTCTAGTGTAAACTGGATTGATGGCTCAACCTGGTTGAGTTCGTGTTGGAGAGCTTGAACGTTGAAGCGTCTGGGAGTTATGATGAGAATGTCGTCAACATAACGAAGCCAGGTGACAGAAGAGGGAATAATAGTGGAAAATCGCTCGGCTTCCAAATGTTCCATATATAGGTTCGCAAGGACGGCACTAAGTGGCGATCCCATGGGTAGTCCAAAAGTTTGCTGAAAGAGTTGGTTTTCGAAAGAGAAACATGTAAAGCCCACACATAGTTCAACAAGGTCGATGAAACGCAAGACTCATCGCCAGAGAAGACAACACGCAATACCGAAGAATCCTAGAATCATCACTCATCTGTATATCCAACAACTTCAACCAGAACAACGGCTTCTACAACATAGCTGAACCTATTGCCAAGAAACTTCTTCAACGCTATCCCACCTAGAACTCAAGAATGGTACACTGCAGGTCCTTTAAGTCACACTATGTTTTTAACTATCACACTACTTTTAAGACTCACATGCAGCTTTCTCCACCTGACCCAGCATTCTCCACCTGACTGTACCCTATATATATCTCCATGTTGCTCATTTTCCAGGTAGATCTGTCTGTGACTCGATAAAGCCCACTGCGTGGGCGAAACGTTGTCAATAAAGGATCACATTATACTGCTTATGTGTTTATTTTTCCATTGTGTCGGTATTTTATACCATTTATTTCCATAACCACCATAGGCGACGGCCACCATCACAGCCAACACCATCAGGATGGACAGGAAACGCTGCCGTCAAGGAGACACAGTGTTAGCTTGAGGGATTTAGGAACTAAGAATCAATAGTTTTGTAATACATAATTCAATAACTAAACACACGGTTTTGATAATCGAACATCATGATTCCAAAGCATCGTGGGCGTGAAGAATACTTACCATGGTTATGGAGTGTTTTTGAGGACAGGAGCTACTGATAGTGAGGCTGGATGCCCAGGACTTTATATAGGACAAGAGGCGCCTCCCACCAGGCGTAACCTTCTCTAAAAACACCTGGTAAACCTTGCTTAGATACTCATTTGTATTTAATCAGAAAAAAAGCAGTTCAAGAGTTCTGTGCTCTTGAGGTTCCAGCTCTCTAGGTACTAGCTTTCAAACGGTACGATCTTGCACGGTAAAATTTTCAAATAATTAAGATCTGCTACCTTCAAAAAGGGGTTAGTATTTTGATGTTGATTACATCCCATTTCTTTTTCTCTGTATTACCTGCATGCGATTAAAGATTCTCCTTGAATATGCTACTTTTACTACCATCACTAATAATAATAATAATAATAATAATAATAATAATAATAATAATAATAATAATAATAGTAATTTATAATAATAATAATAATAATAATATTTGGGAAATGATTTCTCTCCAATGTTTAATGTCCGCTGTTGGGAATCTCTTTGTATTACAATTATTTTTGAAAGACAACATATACAGATTAATAGTGCCTCTTCTACTGCTAATATACTTCTTCTAATACTACTACTACTACTACTACACTACTAATATTATTACTACTAGTACTATAAGTATTATTATTACTACTACTACTATTAATATTTATAATAATAATAATAATAATAATAATAATAATTATAATAAAATATAATTAAAACAACAACAACAATAATAATAATAATATTAATAATAATAATACTAATATCTATTTTTTGCTATCAGGACACATGAGTTAGTAACCAATATATTATACACCTTCTTTCATTTTATCATTAGCTTCCGTAAAATAATTTCCATTATTGTTATTATTATTAATATTATTACTGCTACTACTACTACTACTAGGTGATCGCTTGGGTTCATCACAGAAGAGTACCGAGATTGGTGTCAGTAACAGCACAGTAACCAGACATGCATCCGCAACAGCAGAGTAGCGAGACTGTCGTTCGCAACAGCAGAGCAACGAGACAAGTGCTTATAATACCGGAGTGACATGATTCACACTCTTCAGATACTTTGGAGACACGGGCTCTGGAAACCCTGACCCAGACAGTTTTATACTTGATAATTAATTAGGTTAACTTTGACTTTCTGCTCAGTTTAACAGATTGGCAAAAACGAGAATAATTTGAGAAATTTCGATTTGTTAGGAAAGAGAAGTGTTTACCACGCAGCCTTTTTCGACATTGACACCAAGAATGCTTTCAGTCTGTAAAATATGAATTATAGTAAGCCTTCAGTGTCCATACGAAGAGCTACAGGCGTATTTCTGTGTAGATACACTGGCAGATATACGCTCCTCAGTATATATTCACTGGAAAATAAAGATTAAACCTTCAGTGTCCATAGAAAGCGTTATTTGCACTTCTTGTTCATCTTGATGTCTATACATAGAGATATACAATTTTCGATATATATTCACTAATAGAAATTAACTTTTCGATGAACCCTGAGAGATATACACCTCTAAACGCATATATTCTGAAGTTTATACACATCTCGTTGTACAAACGCTAACATATATACCTCTTGTTATATATACACGCTGAGATATATATTGTTCGCTTTATATAAACTTAGAGAGATATAAACAGATCTATGCACATATCATGATATATAAACCAATAGAAGTAAATTCACTGAGAGATACATACTAATCGCTGTATATACATACCTTACGTGTATATATACACTAAAGTGAGAGATATACTGAGAAACACACCTTCCGTGCGTATACACTGATATATATTCTGCACTTGAATATACACTGATATAAGCACGTTGTATATTTTCGTTAATATACACCGATAGACAAACACTTTAAGAGTATATTCACTGAGAGATACACACTGCACTAGTATATGCATTGAGAGATTGACACCTTCCGTGTATACACTGAGAGATTCACCCCTTTTGTGTAAATACGCTGACATACACTCCTTCAAAAAGGGAATAGATTACAATCTTGGGCTGTCAGTTAGGAGTCTGAAAACAATCAAATGGGGAATAGATTACAATCTTGAGCTGTCAGGTTGCAGTTTACGAACTATAATACGAAAAAAATTCAACTGATCTTTATTGACTTAAGACTGAGGGAGACTTACACGAGTCAGTTCATCTGTTATCATTCTGTCATGCAGGATGAGCCACATACAACATGATGGATATATGTCACCTTGCGTGATTATGTGCTGGAATGCGATAAAACTAGCTCAGAAATATGCAAGAAATGTCGAAGTATTTTATCCACAATGGTATATTACAAACCATTCTGGAAAAATACCCTGACTTTGCTCACTGTATATAAAGCATTATCACTTTGTGTGTGTTTATTCTCATCTTATTGTGGTTGCAGGGGTCGACTCATAGCTTGTGTGTGTGTGTGTGTGTGTGTGTGTGTTAGTTACCATTTTGTCCTAGGCACATGTCAATTAGACACTAGGCCTGTTGTATGTATGTGTAGTGTGTGTAAGGAAACACTTGAAATGTTTCTGCCCACCGGGAATTGAACCGGCCTCCGTGCGTGAAGCAGGCTTACCACTGACGGGTGTTGTGTGTGTGTGTGTGTGTGGTGTATGTGTGTACTCACCTAGTTGTACTCAGTTGTGGTTTCAGGGGTTGAATCATAGCTCCTGGCCCCGCCTCTTCACTGGTCGCTTCTGGGTCAATCTTCCTGCTCAATGGGCTTGATCATACCTCTTCATAAAGCTATGTATGGATCCTGACTCTACTACATCATTTCCCAGACTATTCCACTTCCTGACAACTCTGTGACTGAAGAAATACTTCCTAACGTCCTTGTGTTTTATTTGAGTCTTCATCTTCCAACTGTGTCCCCTTCTTGATATGTCCCATCTCTGGAACATCCTGTCTCTGTCCACCTTGTTAATTTTTCTCAGTATTTTATATGTCGACATCTTATCCACCCTATTTCTCCTGTCCTACAGTGTCGTCAGATTGATTTCCAGTAATCTCTCCTCGAAGGGCATGTCCATTAGCTCCGGGACAAGTCTTGTTGCAAACCTATACACTTTCTATAGTTTCCTTACGTGTATGGCTAGGTGCGGATTCCAAATTGGTGCTGCATACTCTAATATAGGCCTAATGTACACGGTGTACAGGGTCCTGAAATGATTCCTTGTTGAGATGTTGGAATGCTGTTGTTAGGTTTGCTAGGCGCCCATATGATGCAGCAGTTATTTAGCTGATGTACGCCTCAGGAGATGTGCCCGGTGTTATACTCACCAAAAGATCCTTTTCCTTGAAAGAGGTTTGTAGTATCTGGCTTCCCTAGACTATACTCCGTCTGCGGTCTTCTTTGCCCTTCCCAAATATATTTAACTTTGCACTTAATGGGGTTTAACTCCAGGAGCCTGTTGCTGGAACAGGCCTGCAGCCTGTCCAGACCCATTTGTAGTTCTGCCTGGTCTTCATTCGATTGAATTCTTCTCATCAGCTTCACGTCATCTGCAAACAGGGACACTTCTGAGTCTTTCCTTCCGTCATGTCGTTCACAAATACCAGAAACAGCACCGGTTTTAGGACTGATCCCTGTGGAACCACGCTCGTCACAGGCGCCCACTCTGACACCTCGCCACGTACCATGACTCGCTGTTGTCTTATGACAGGTGTTCCCTGATTCATTGCAGTGCCTTCTCTGGAAAGATAAACACATAAGCAGTATAATGTGATCCTTTATTGACAATGTTTCGCCCACGCAGTGGGCTTTATCGAGTCACAAACAGATCTACCTGGATAAAAGAAACAAGGGTATTTATAGGATTTAGTCAGGTGGAGAATGCTGGGTCAGGTGGAGAATGCTGCATGTGACAGTCTTCAAAATAGTGTGATAGTTTAAAACCTCGGGTAACTTAAAGGATCACATTATACTGCTTATGTGTTTATTTTTCCATTGTGTCGGTATTTTATACCATTTATTTCCACAGTGCCTTCCCTGTTATCCTTGCCTGGTCCTCCTGCTTTTGCACTAACCTTCTGTGTGGAACTGTGTCAAACGCCTTCTTACAGTCCAAGAAAATGCAATCTACCCACCCCTATCTCTCTTGTCTTACTGCTGTCACCCTGTCATAGAACTCCTGTAGGTTTGTGACACAGGATTTCCTATCCCTGAAACCGTGCTGGCTGTCATTGATAAGCTCATTCCTTTCTACGTGCTCCACCACTCTTCTCCTAATAATGTGTGTGTGTGTGAGTGTGTGTGTGTGTGTGTGTGTGTGTATGTGTGTGTGTATGTGTGTGTGTATGTGTGTGTATGTGTGTGTGTGTGTGTGTGTATGTGTGTGAATTTTTGTGTGCTCACAATGTGGGTTTGGGTCGAGACTCAGCTCCTGGCCCCCTTTAAGAGTGTGTACTCACTTATTTGTACTCACCTATTTGTGGTTGCAAGGGGTCGAGACTCAGCTCCTGACCCTGCCTCTTCACTGACCGCTACTAGGTCCTCTCTCTCCCCGCTCCATGAACATTATCATACTTCGTCCTAAAGCTATGTATGGTTCATGCCTCCACTACCTCACTTTCCATACTATTCCACTTCCTGACAACTCTGTGACTGAAGAAATACTTCCTAAGATCCCTTTGACTCATCTGAGTCTTCAATTTCCAATTGTGACCTCTTGTTTCTGTGTCAAATCTCTAGAACATCATGCTTCTGTCCACCTTATCTATTCCTTACAGTATTTTTATGTCGTTATCATGTCTGCCCTAACCATCCTGTCCTCCAGTGTTGTCAGGCCTATTTCCCTTAACTTTTCTTCGCAGGACATTCCCCTTAGCTCTGGAACTTGCTTTGTTGCAAACCTTTGCACTTTCTCTAATTTCTTGACGTGCGTGCGTGCGTGTGTGTACTCACCTAGTTGTGGTTGTAGGGGTCGAGTCATAGCTCCTGCGTTGTGTGTATGCGTGTGTGAATATTGTGTGTGAGTGTGTTTGTGTGTGTGTGTGTGTGTGTGTTTGTGTGTGCTTGCGTGTGTGTGCATGTGTGTGTATGTGTGTGTACTCACCTAATTGTAATCACCTAATTGTGGTTGCAGGGGTCGAGACTCAGCTCCTGGCCCCGCCTCTTCGCTGTCCGCTACTGGGTCTCTGCTCTCCCTGCTCCATGAGCTTTATCATACCTTGTCTTAAAGCTATGTATGGTTCCTGCCTCCACTATATCTTTCTCTAGACTATTCCACTTCCTGACTACTCTGTGGCTGAAGAAATGCTTCCTAACATCCCTTTGACTCATGTGAGTCTTCAGCTTCCAGTTGTGTCCCCTTGTTTCTGTGTTCCCTCACTGGAACATCCTGTCACTGTCTACCTTGTCGATTCCCCGCATTATTTTGTATGTCGTTATCATGTCTCCTCTGACCCTTCTTTCCTCCAGTGTTGTTAGTCCTATTTCCCTCAACCTTTCTTCATAGGACAGACCCCTGAGTTGTGGAACTAACATTGTCGCAAACATTTGCACTTTCTCTAGTTTCTTTACGTTCTTGACCAGGTGTGGGTTCCAGACTGGTGCTGCATATTCTAGTATGGGCCTGACGTACACGGTGTACAGTGTCTTGAACGATTCCTTGTTAAGGTAACGGAACGCTAATCTTAGGTTTGCCAGTCGCCCATATGCTGCCCCAGTTATCTGGTTGATGTGTGCCTCCGGAGACGTGTTTGGCATTATACTCACCCCAAGGTCTTTCTCCTTTGCCGAGGTTTGTAGCCTTTGTCCGCCTAGCCTGTACTCTGTCAGCGGTCTTCTTTGCCCTTCTCCGATCTTCATGACTTTGCATTTGGTGGGATTGAATTCGAGAAGCCAGTTGCTAGACCAGATGTCAAGCTTGTCCAGGTCTGTTTGAAGTCCTGCTTGGTCCTCTTCCGATGTGATTCTCCTCATTAATTTCACATCTGCGAACAGAGACACTTCTGAGTCTATCCCGTCCGTCATGTCATTTACATATACCAAGAATAACACTAGTCCTAGGACTGACCCCTGCGGTACACTGCTCGTCACAGGCGCCCACTGTGATACCTCATCACGCACCATGACCCATTGTTGCCTCCCTGTGAGGTATTCCCTGATCCATTCCAGTGCCCTTCCTGTTATACATGCTTGTTCTTCCAACTTCTTTACTAATCTCATGTGAGGAACTGTGTCGAAGGCCTTCCTGCAGTCCAGGAAAATGCAATCAACCCACCCTTCTCTCTCTTGCCTTACCTCTGTTACTTTATCATAGAACTCTAGGAGGTTTGTTACACAGGATTTGCCTTCCCGGAATCCGTGCTAACTGCTGTTTATTATCCTGTTCAGCTCGAGGTGCTCCACCATTCTTTTCCTGATGATTTTCTCAAGGTCTTTGCACACTATAC
Source organism: Cherax destructor (assembly GCA_009830355.1). Taxonomy (NCBI): domain Eukaryota; kingdom Metazoa; phylum Arthropoda; class Malacostraca; order Decapoda; family Parastacidae; genus Cherax; species Cherax destructor. Next base: position 20,517 of record WNWK01025331.1, on the reverse strand, counting down.
ACGTAAGTGACACCGGTCTATAGTTTAGTGCCTCTTTTCTGTCTCCTTTTTTAAAGATGGGGGCTACATTGGTCTTCTTCCATACCTCAGGTAGCTGCCCAGTTTCAAGGGATGTGTTGAATATTATGGTAAGTGGCACATCAGTACCTCAGCTCCTTCCCGAAGAACCCACAGGGAGATATTGTCCGGACCCATCGCCTTTGAGGTATCAAGGTCACTGAGTAACTGCTTCACCTCCTCCTCAGTTGTGTGTATGCCCTCCAGCACTTGATACATCCCTTGTTGGTGATGCACCCCATCCTGTCTACCCAGCTGCCTTCCTTCCTCCACTGTGAATACTTCCTTAAACCTCAAGTTGAGCTCCTCACATACCTCTTGATCGTTACTTGTGAGTTCCCCATCTTCTCTCCTCAGCCTTATCACCTGGTCCTTGACTGTTGTCTTCCTTCTGATGTGACTGTACATCAGTTTCGGGTCGGACTTAACTTTCGATGCTATGTCATTTTCGTACTGTTTCTGGGCCTCCCTCCGTACCTGTGCATACTCGTTTCTAGCTCTTCTACTAATCTCTTTGTTTACTTGGGTTCTTTGTACCTCCCTGCACACTTTGACCTGGTAAACCAGGGGCTCTTTCTGGCCTTCCCGTTTAATCTTTTTCCTCTGGGTATAAACCGTTCCTCTGCCTCCTTGCACTTTGCCCCTACGTATTCCATCATTTCATTTATTGTCTGTCCTTCCATTTCCCTTTCCCACTGAACCTCCTGCAGGAAATTCCTCATGCCCGTGTAGTTTCCTCTTTTAAAGTCTGGTTTGTCTCTTTCGGTACCGTTTTCCCTCTCCACCTGTAGCTCTACAATGTACTCAAAGCTCAGCACCATATGGTCACTGGCTCCCAGGGGGCTCTCGTGTGTTATGTCTTCAATATCTGAGCTGTTCAGGGTGAATACAAGGTCCAGTCTTGCTGGTTCGTCTTCTCCTCTCACTCTGGTCGTGTCCCTGACATGTTGGTGCATCAGGTTTTCCAGTACCACATCCATCATCTTGGCTCTCCAAGTTTCTTGGTTCTTGGTTCTTGGTTCTCCCAGTTGATCTCCCTGTGGTTGAAATCACCCATGACCAGTAGTTTCGCTCTGCTCATGTGTGCTTTTCTTGCCACCTCCGCCAGAGTGTCCACCATCGCTCTGTTGTTCTCATCATATTCCTCACCTGGCCTCCTGCAGTTCTGTGGTGGGTTATACATCACTGCAATGACTATCTTGTGCTCCCCAGACTGGATGGTACCTACTATGAAGTCCCTTTCTCTACACACCTACATTCCTTCCATTTCCTCGCATCTCCAAAGGATCCTTACAAGCAGTGCGACCCCTCCTCTCCCCCCTGCTCCTTCTATCTTTCCTCAGGATCTGATATCCCTGTCGGAAGATTGCATCTGATACTGTCTCATTTAGTTTAGTTTCTGTGACAGCTATGATGTCTGGGGACACCTCACCTATTCTTTCATTCCACTCTTCATACTTATTCGTAATTCCATCTGCGTTTGTTGTGGAGAAATGTGCTCCTACGATATAATGAACTGTATTGCTAGTACTTAGCTTATTGATGAATCCAAGAAGTCGCAGCCATCCCCGACTCCTTCACAGAGGATACATTCATGGCCTCATTCTCCACTGGGCTGTATGGTAAAAATTACATGTAGTTATAAAATATATATTGACCCAAAGGAGCGTATGCTCATATCTTCAGTCATTAATGGACTGAAAGGCGGTTTACTCACGTGTTTGGACTTAAAAGTCCACGCATAACCGAGGTCAATAGGTAAATTTTGATGTTCTTGTGTGCTGCTAACAGTGCTGTGTGCTGCTAACAGTGTTGTGTGCTGCTAACAGTGCTGTGTGCTGCTAACAGTGTTGTGTACTTCTGTAATGTTGAGGTACAGTCCCTGAACCTATTATGTACCTCTGTAATCCTTAGACTACCATATACGGGATGGATATGCAGTGCATAATACTTGCGATGAGAATATTATGTATCACACACCGTTTTTGTAAGAACATTATGTACCACACATTGTTATGTACATTATGTACAGAAGTTTGTTTCTCTCAGTAAATATAAAAGGAAACATTACATTAATACTTGTTTAATATATTAGAGCAGCATCCTTCACCAGTGACCCTCGTGTTTCGATAACATGATGAAATTTTTTAGGCTGGTTAATTGTGGTTTAAATCCTATCGACTGCACTATCGCTTCTTGGAGTCTATTTTGAGGGCATTCCGGGGATCAACGCCCCGGCGGCCCGGTCCACGACCAGGCCTCCCGGTGGATCAGGGCCTGATCAACTAGGCTGTTATTGCTGGCCGCATGTAATCCAACATACGAACCACAGCCCGGCTGATCCGGCAGTATGAGTGTGTCTGTCCAGCTCCATCTTGAAGGCAGTCAGTGGTCTATTGGTAATTCCCCTCATGCCTGGTGGAAGACTGTTGAACAGTTTTGAGCCCCGGACACTTATCGTATTATCTCTTAGTGTACGAATGTCACCACTACTTTTTATTGGGGGTATTTTGCACCGCCTGCCAGTCTTTTGCTTTCGTAGGAAGTGATTTCTTTATGCAGATTAGGGACCAGTCTCTCTAAGATTTTCCAAGTGTAGATTATGATGTATCTCTCTCGCCTGACCTCCAGCGAGTACAAGTCAAGTGCTTCCAAGCGTTCGCAGTATTTATGGTGTTTGACGGAACTTTATGTGCAGAACACGTTCTTTGTATAATCTCAAGATTTACAATTTCATCTGCTTTGAATGGAGATGTTACTGTACAGCAGTATCTCAGCCTAGAGAGAACAAGAGATTGAAAAACTATCATTATGGGCTTGGCTTCTCTTGTTCTGAACGTTCTCATTATATATCCTATAATTTTCTTCAGAGATGTGATAGTGGCACTGTTCTGATCTTTGAAAGTGAAATCCTCAGACATTACGTAAATTTTTCACCACCTGTCAAGAATACTTAATCAGTAAAATAGGTATCAAATATATTATCAGCTTTTATTCGCTGAGAGAAATACACCTCACAATGTATATATATTGTGAAAGTATTAGAAATAAATAGAAACTATGTTACATTCTGAAATCTTTATTTCCAGTATTTAACAAGGTGATGTAAGCGTGGCCAGGAGTCCAACAGAAGACGTGCTGCTAATATCACTAACCTGAAGGTAAACATCAGCGTTAATATTTAAAGTTAGCAGAATATGCGATTATTGATATTGCAAATTATAGAAATTTATCTTCCCACAGATACTCTTCTATTATAGTGGTAATCTTTATACAGGCAAGAGTAATGAAAAATTTTAAAATTCATATTACTTACCATACAGACCACCGTGTCTACCAAATCCGCCAAGGCCGCCACCAAATCCACCTAGGCCGCCGCCAAATCCACCAAGGCCGCCACCAAATCCACCAAGGCCGCCACCAAATCCACCATGTCCTAGACCCAATCCACCTAATCCTCCGCCTGTTGATACATATAAGAAAATGTGAATGTTTTGATTTAAATCACATTAGAATAGCTTCAACAGTTTCAGTGAAAATAAAATATTTCATTGCATGAAAACCATTTAGGTTTTTTAAAGAAACTGACTAATGTCATTCATTATTTCTTCAGTATAGTACACATTTTTTTTTACAAAGAAACATCGTATCATAAACATTATACAGCAAACATTATTCAGAAAATAGAAGCAGTGTTGCTGATTCGAGAATTAGATAAAATTGATGACTTTCGGAAACCTTTATTAATTGTTATAGGTTTATTCCTACAAGAAGCTTCATCAAGAACTTCATAAAGCAATTTGTAGGTGAGCAAGTATTTTCCATCATTTGATAACATGCATTGTACAATAAAAAAAAGTCCATTATATTTCCTTATTTAGGCCATAACTGCATACATTACATTTCCAAACTTGCACTGAGCTGATATAAAATTATTATAACTTCTCTTCCAAAAATATAAAATATCAATATCTTTCTTGCAATTAAGAATATTACTCACCAAATCCTCCATATCTACGGATATAACCACCATAGGCGACGGCCACCATCACAGCCAACACCATCAGGATGGACAGGAAACGCTGCCGTCAAAAAGATACTGTGTTAGCATGATGGATTTAGGAATGAAGAATAAATAGCTTCGTAATATATTATCCAATAATTAAACACAGGCTTTTGATAATCGAACATCATGATTTGAAAGAACCGTGGATGTGAATACTTACCATTGTTATGGAGTTTGTGTTTTTGAGGACAGGAGCTACTGATACTGATGCTGGATGCCCAGGACTTTATATAGGGCAGGAGGCGCCTCCCACCAGGTGTAACCTTCTCCATAAATACCTAGTCAGCCTTGCGTAGATATTCATATGTATTTAATCAGAAAACAAAAGCCTCGGCTGGTCTGAGCTCTTGAGGTTCCAGCTCTCAAACGTTACACTCTGGCATGGAAAAATCTTCAAATGATTTAGATATGAATGTTTAATTCCAGATTTAAAAATTAAAGTATTCCTGGTATTAGTGAAGAGGTGAAATGTAGCCTTAATGAATTTGCAGTGGATAGACTTTCAGCTTAACACATAAACTAATAACAATCTCAACTGTAATTACCAATTAGTGCATACAGTACAGTGGATAATCTTGCTCTAGTCTTCCTGGAGATTACTAGTAACTTAGCTTTTTCCGTCAGGTCGCTCAAATAAATCACCTCCTCTCCAAATATATCTTTCGTTTTCTAGTGCGTTTCAATGCGATGATTTTTGCACGCTGTAAACAGAGAAAAAATGTATTATTTACCTGAGATTAAGTTAGGTAAGATCATGTTAAACTAACAAAATATAAATTAACTATATATATTTAGGTGTTGCTAACTAACGATAACGAAATAAATATCTGGCAAGCTTGATAGATCATTTCGAAACTAAGCTTTGACATGTATACGATTTTTATATGAGTTGCAAGACAGGATAAATAAACGAAGGTCTCAGGACCTCTGCAATAAATTTAAATAACATTATATTTTTAACATGCAGAAATTTGCCTATTAATTTTTAACAGATGCTTTTGTCATATGATCTTTTGAAAATAAGAGAATGACAAAAAGAACTAAGATCATTAGCTCACAGCACAATGGATAAAGGAATTCACAACAAACCTACTATTTATAGAAAATATTTTAACCGACGTTTCGATCCTTACTTGACTGAAATGTTCTTCGTCTTCGAAATTTTTGCCCTCAAGAGGAGTGGGGGTTATTATATTACCTCCAAGCTATTAAAGTTTCTCCAAGAATATACTATTTCTACTACTACTAGTACTACTACCAATAATAATAATAATAATAATAATAATAATAATAATAATAATAATAATAATAATCATAATAATAATAATCATAATAATAATAATGAAAATAATGATAAAAATTATAATAATAATAATAATAATAATATTTTCGAAAGAGTTCTTGCCGCTGTTGGGAATCTATCTGTGTTACAATTATTTCTTGAAAGACAACACTGAAAGATTAATAATGGCTCTTCTACTGCTACTAATGCGACTATTTATACTTTTATTATTATTATAACTGCCAATAATAATAATAATAATAGTAATAATAATATCTATTTCTTGCTCCCATGACTCATAAGTTAGTAGCGAATATGTTATACACCTTTCATTTTACAACAGAAGAGTAGCGAGATATGTGTCCGTAACAACAGATATGCATCCGCAACAGCAGAGTAGCGAGACAAGTGTCTATAACACCGGAGTAACATGATTCACACCCTTCAGACGCTGTGGAGACATTTAAGCCTTCAAGGCCAGGCTCTGGAAAATCCCTAGTCAGACAGCTTCTTATATGACAATTAAATTGTAGGTTAACTTTGTCTTCCTGCTCAGTTTATCACATTAGTAAAAACGAAAATAATTTGAGAAATTTCAAAAATGATCTCAATATGTAAAATATGATTAGTAGTAAGTCTTCAGTGTCCATAAGAAGAGCTATAGGCATTTCTTGCATATCACTGGGTAGATATAGTGGCAGATATACGCACCTCGGTATATATTCACTGGAAAATAGAGATTAAATTAAATGTTCAGTGTCCATACAAAGAGATATTTGCACTTCTTGCACATCTTAATGTACATACTTACAGATATACACTTTTCGATGTATATTCACTAAGATATATTAACTTCTCGAAGTATGTGCCCCGAGAGATATGTACCTCTTAACGGACATATTCTAATGTTTATACACTTCTCTGTGTATATGTTGTTCGGTCATAGCTCCTGTGAGTGTGTGTGTGTGTGTGTTTGCATGTGTGTGTGTGTGTGAGTGTGTTTGTGTACTCACCTAATTGTGGTTGCAGGGGTCGAGACTCAGCTCCTGGCCCCGCCTCTTCGCTGTCTGCTACTGGGTCTCTGCTCTCCCTGCTCCATGAGCTTTATCATACCTTGTCTTAAAACTATGTATGGTTCCTGCCTCCACTATATCTTTCTCTAGTCCATTCCACTTCCTGACTACTCTGTGGCTGAAGAAATGTTTCCTGACATCCCTTTGACTCATCTGAGTCTTCAGCTTCCAGTTGTGTCCCCTTGTTTCTGTGTTCCCTCTCTGAAACAACCTGTCACTATCTACCTTGTCAATTCCCCGCAGTATTTTGTATGTCGTTATCATGTCTCCTCTGACCCTTCTTTCCTCCAGTGTTGTTAGTCCTATTTCCCTCAACCTTTCTTCATAAGACAGACCCCTGAGTTGTGGAACTAACCTTGTCGCAAACCTTTGCACTTTCTCTAGTTTCTTTACGTTCTTGACCAGGTGTGGGTTCCAGACTGGTGCTGCATATTCTAGTATGGGCCTGACGTACACGGTGTACAGTGTCTTGAACGATTCCTTGTTAAGGTAACGGAACGCTAATCTAAGGTTTGCCAGACGCCCATATGCTGCCGCAGTTATCTGGTTGATGTGTGCCTCCGGAGACGTGCTTGGCGTTATACTCACCCCAAGGTCTTTCTCCTTTGCCGAGGTTTGTAGCCTTTGTCCGCCTAGCTTGTACTCTGTCAGCGGTCTTCTTTGCCCTTCTCCGATCCTCATGACTTTGCATTTGGAGGTGTGTGTGTGTGTGTGTGTGTGTGATATTTAATGTTGAGGTAAAAGTCCCTGGACCTATTATGTACCTCTGTAATGTTGAGGTACAGTCCTAGAACCCATTATGTACCTCTGTAATGTTGAGGTACAGTCCCTGGACCCATTATGTACCTCTGTAATGTTGAGGTACAGTCCCTGGACCCATTATGTACCTCTGTAATGTTGAGGTACAGTCCCTGAACCCATTATGTACCTCTGTAATGTTGAGGTACAGTCCCTGAACCCATTATGTACCTCTGTAATGTTGAAGTACAGTTCCTGGAACCATTATGAACCTCTGTAATGTTGAGGTAAAGTCCTTGGACACATTATGTACCTCTGTAATGTTGAAGTACAGTTCCTGGACCCATTATGTACCTCTGTAATACTGAGGTACAGTCACTGAACCCATTAAGCACCTCTGTAATGTTGTGGTACAGTACCTGGACCCATTTTATACCTCTAATGTTGAGGTAGAGTCCCTTAACCCATTATGTACCTCTGTAATGTTGAGTATAGTCCCTGGACCCATTATGTAACCTCTGTAAGTTGAAGTACAGTTCCTGGACCAATAATGTACCTCTGTAATTTGAAGTACAGTCCTGGACCCATTTGTACCTCTTAATGTTGAGTACAGCCCTGGACCAATTATGTACCTTGAAAATGTTGAGTACAGTCCCTGGACCCATTATTTACCTCTGTAATGTGAGGTACAGTCCCTGGAACCCATTAGTACCTCTGTAATGTTGGGTACAGTCCCTGCTCATTATGTACCTGCTGTGTATGTATGTGGGCTACAGTCCCTGTGTGCCCAAAATTATGTACCTCTGTAATTTGAAGTACAGTCCCTGAACCCATTATGTACCTCTGTAATCCTTAGACTACCATCCACGGGATGGATATGCGGTGCATAATACTTGCGGTGAGCATATTATGTATCACACACCGTTGTTGTAAGAACATTATGTACCACACATTGTTAAGTACATTATGTACAGAATCTTGTTTCTCTCAGTAAATATAAAAGGAAACATTACAGTAATACTTGTTTAATATATTAGAGCAGCATCCTTCACCAGTGACCCTCGTCTTTCATAATATATAAACCTAACAAATTATCTATTCATTTAAAGGATGAAAAAATATTAGTTTGGTTAATTGTGGTTTAAATCCTATCGACTGCACTAACGCTTCCTGGAGTCTATCTTGAGGGCAATCCGGGGATCAACGCCCCCGCGGCCAGGTCCACGACTAGGCCTCCCTGTTGATCATAACCTGATCAACTAGGCTGTTACTGCTGGCCGCATGTAATCCAACATACGAACCATAGCCCAGCTGATCCGGCAGTATGTGTGTGTCTGTCCAGCTCCATCTTGAAGACAGTCAGTGGTCTATTGGTAATTCCCCTCATGCATGGTGGAAGACTGTTGAACAGTCTTGAGCCCCGTACACTTATCGTATTTTCTCTTAGTGTACGAATGTCGCCACTACTTTTCATTGGGGGTATTTGCACCGCCTGCCAGTCTTTTGCTTTCGTAGGAAGTGATTTTTTATGCAGATTAGGGACCAGTCTCTCTAGGATTTTCCAAGTGTAGATTATGATGTATCTCTCTCGCCTAACCTCCAGCGAGTACAAGTCAAGTGCTTCCAAGCGTTCGCAGTAATTATGGTGTTTGACGGAACTTATATGTGCAGTACACGTTCTTTGTACAATCTCAAGATTTACAATTTCATCTGCTTTGAATGGAGATGTTAATGTACAGCAGTATTTCAGCCTAGAGAGAACAAGAGATTGAAAAACGATCATTATGGGCTTGGCTTCTCTTCTTCTGAACGTTCTCATTATATATCCTATAATTTTCTTCGGAGATGTGATAGTGGCACTGTTCTGATCTTTGAAAGTGAAATCCTCAGACATTACGTAAACTTTTCACCACCTGACAAGAATACTTAATCAGTAAAATAGGTATCAAATATATTATCAGCTTTTATTCGCTGAGAGAAATACACCTCTCGGTGTATATATATTGTGAAAGTATTAGAAATGAATAAAAACTATGTTACTTTCTGAAATCTTTATTTCCAGTATTTAACAAGGTGATGTAAGCGTGGCCAGGAGTCCGACAGAAGACGTGCTGCTAATATCACTAACCTGAAGGTAAACATCAGCGTTAATATTTAAAGTTAGCAAAACATGCGATTATTGATATTGCAAATTATAGAAATTTATCTTCCCAAAGATACTCTTCTATTATAGTGATAATCTGTATACAAGCCAGAATAATGAAAAATTTGAAAATTAATATTACTTACCATACAGACCACCGTGTCTACCAAATCCACCCAGCCTGCCAAGGCCGCCACCAAATCCACCCAAGCCACCGCCAAATCCACCATGGCCGCCACCAAATCCACCAAGGCCGCCACCAAATCCACCAAGGCCGCCACCAAATCCACCATGTCCTAGACCCAATCCACCTAATCCTCCGCCTGTTGATACATATGAGAAAATGTGAATCTTTTGATTTAAATAACATTAGATTAGCTTCAATAGTTTCGGTGAAAATAAAATACTTCATTGCATGAAAACCATTTAGGTTTTTTAAAGAAACTTACTCATGACGTTCATTATTTCTTCAGTATAGTACACACTTTTTTTTTAGAAAGAAACATCGTATCACAAACATTATACAGCAAACATTATTCAGCAAATAGACGCAGTATTGCTGATTCGAGAATTAGATAAAATTGATGCTTTCGGAAACCTTTATTATTGTTATAGGTTTACTCCTACAAGAAGCTTCATCAAGAACTTCATACAGCAATTTGAAGGTGAGACCTCGTAACATTAATAAAAGGTCTTTTGCTGAGACAGTATTTTCCGCCATTTGATAACATGCATTGTACAATAAAAAAAAAGTCCATTACATTTCCTTATTTTAACCATAACTGCATACATTACATTTCCAAACTAGCACTGAGCTGATATAAAATAATTATAACTTCTTTTCAAAAAATATAAAATATCAATATCTTTCTTGCAATTAAGAATATTACTCACCAAATCCTCCATATCTACGGATATAACCACCATAGGCGACGGCCACCATCACAGCCAACACCATCAGGATGGACAGGAAACGCTGCGTCAAGGAGACACAGTGTTAGCTTGATGGATTTAGGAACTAAGAATCAATAGTTTTGTAATACATAATTCAATAACTAAACACACGGTTTTGATAATCGAACATCATGATTCCAAAGCATCGTGGGCGTGAAGAATACTTACCATGGTTATGGAGTGTTTTTGAGGACAGGAGCTACTGATAGTGAGGATTGATGCCCAGACTTTATATAGGACGAGAGGCGCCTCCCACCAGGCGTAACCTTCTCTAAAAATACCTGGTAAACCTTGCTTAGATACTCATTTGTATTTAATCAGAAAAAAAGCAGTTCAAGAGTTCTGTGCTCTTGAGGTTCCAGCTCTCTAGGTACTAGCTTTCAAACGGTACGATCTTGCACGGTAAAATTTTCAAATAATTAAGATCTGCTACCTTCAAAAGGGGGTTAGTATTTTGATGTTGATTACATCCCATTTCTTTTTCTCTGTATTACCTGCATGCGATTAAAGATTCTCCTTGAATATGCTACTTTTACTACTATCACTAGTAATAATAATAATAATAATAATAATAATAATAATAATAATTTATAATTATAATAATAATAATAAAATTTTGGAAATGATTTCTCTCCAATGTTTAATGTCCGCTGTTGGGAATCTCTCTGTATTACAATTATTTTTGAAAGACAACATATACAGATTAATAGTGCCTCTTCTACTGCTAATATACTTCTTCTAATACTACTACTATTACTACTACACTACTACTATTATTACTACTAGTACTATAAGTATTATTATTACTACTACTACTATTAATATTTATAATAATAATAATAATAATAATAATAATTATAATAAAAATAATTAAAACATCAACAACAATAATAATAATAATATTATAATAATAATAATAATAATATCTATTTTTTGTTTTCATTACACATGAGTTAGTAACCAATATATTATACACCTTCTTTCATTTTATCATTAGCTTTCGTAAAATAATTATCATTATTGTTATTATTATTAATATTATTACTCCTTCTACTACTACTACTACTACTAGGTGCTGGCTTGTGTTCATCACAGAAGAGTACCGAGATTGGTGTCAGTAACAACACAGTAACCAGACATGCATCCGCAACAGCAGAGTAGCTAGACTTTCGTTCGCAACAGCAGAGCAACGAGACAAGTGCTTATAATACCGGAGTAACATAATTCACACTCTTCAGACACTTTGGAGACATGGGCTCTGGAAACCCTGACCCAGACAGCTTTATACTTGACAATTAATTAGGTTAACTTTGACTTTCTGCTTAGTTTATCAGATTGGCAAAAACGAAAATAATTTGAGAAATTTCGATTTGTTAGGAAAGAGAAGTGTTTACCACGCAGCCTTTTTCGACATTGACACCAAGAATGCTTTCAGTCTGTAAAATATGAATTATAGTAAGCCTTCAGTGTCCATAGGAAGAGCTACAGGCATTTCTTGCGTATTTCTGTGTAGATACACTGGCAGATATACGCTCCTCGGTATATATTCACTGGAAAATAAAGATTAAATTAAACCTTCATTGTCCATACAAAGCGTTATTTGCACTTCTTGTTCATCTTGATGTCTATACATAGAGATATACAATTTTCGATGTATATTCACTAATAGAAATTAACTTATCGATGTACCCTGAGAGATATACACCTCTAAGCGCATATATTCTGAAGTTTATACACTTCTCGGTGTACAAACGCTAAAATATATACCTATTGGTATATATACACGCTGAGATATATATTGTTCGGTTTATATAAACTTAGATATTTACAGATCTATGTATATATCATTATATATAAACCAGTGGAAGTAAATTCACTGAGAGATACATACTTATCACTGTAAGTACATATCTTACGTGTATATATATACTAAATATATATACACTATATATACGATTTTCGCGTGTATTCACTGAGAAACACATCTTCCATGCGTATACACTGAAATATACTCTGCACTTGAATATTAACTGATATAAGCACGTTGTATATTTTCATTAATATACACCGACAGACAAACACTTTAGGAGTATATACACTAAGAGATACACACTGCACTAGTATATGCATTGAGAGATTGATACCGTCCGTGTATACACTGAGAGATTCACCCCTTTTGTGTAAATACACTGAGATACACATCTTTAAAAAGGGAATAGATTACAATCTTGGGCTGTCAGTTAGGAGTTTGAAAACAATTATACGAAAAAACTTCAATTCAACTTTATTGACTTAAGACTGAGGAAGAGTGACACCAGTTAGTTCATGTATCGTCATTCTATCATGGAGGAAGAGCCACATGTCTAAGTTGCATCCGACAAAATAAGCAGACTATTGGATATCATTATCTCCCGGCTCCGGCTGGGATACAAGCATGTATGGGAGGTTAAATCACCACCACCAGATGTAAAACGAAATGTAAACTTTGCCTGATGAATTATTGTCATACTACAAAATTAAGGAATACAGAGAACACTCAAACACACACACACACACACACACACACACACACACACACACACACCTGGCGGGGCCAGGAGCTGAGTCTCGACCCCTGCAACCACAATTAGGCGAGTACACACACATACACACTCACACCGGCGAGAGTAACAGCATCATATAGTGCTCGTGAATCTTTTGTAGTTTTTGGCCAACCAAGGTTGTTTCAAGGATCACGAAAGCTGTGAGTGTCAGTGAAAAAACCTGAGTATTGAATTACAAGCTGCTTTAATTCAGAAAAAGGAGGTGAGGACTACAATTTCTATAAACAATTTTAAAGTGGAATCAGTGCCAGGAGAGAGAGAGGCTGGCTTTCAAGTGTCGATAGTAGGTGTTGCCACAAGCTAGTAGCTGCAAATTCAAACAGAATAAGTGTGACCAAGCCAATGAGATAAGAGATAAGGATAGATGAGGTAGTGACAATAAAGCAATCATAAAGTGAGGGGAATAACGATAGATCTGTTAGTGAATAATAAAACAAACATAAAGTGAATGTAAGAAAAGGAAAAAATGTGCTCACCACACACCGTTATGGTGAGCACATTATGTATCACACAGGGTTCTTGTAACCACATTATATATAAAACATCGTTGTGGTAAACACATTGCTGCACACTGTTGTGATGAGCATGTTCTCAACTCCTTAAGTATAAATTGTGGCATTCTTGTCTTAGAAGTCAGACAGGTGGTATAGTAGGATTGTGGACAGTGCAGTTGGAGTGCACATTATGTGGATTCCCTTTCACATTGATCTTCAGATGCATGATAGAAATTGGCTAAGTTATATGCCTTCAAAGGGAGAAAAGATTACAATTCTGGGCTGTCAGGTAGCAGTTTGCGAACAATAATACGAAAAAAATTCAACTGATCTTTATTTACTTAAGACTGAGGGTGACTGACACCAGTCAGTTCATCCGTTATCATTCTGTCATGCAGGATGAGCCACATAACGGAACGCTAATCTTAGGTTTTCTAGTCGCCCATATGCTGCCGCAGTTATCTGGTTGATGTGTGCTTAAGGATATGTGCTTGGTGTTATGCTCAACCCCAAGTCTTTCTCCTTTACCGAGGTTTGTAGCCTTTGTCCACCTAGCCTGTACTCTGTCAGCGGTCTTCTTTGCCGTTCCCCGATCTTCATGACTTTGCATTTGGTGGGATTAAATTCGAGAAGCCAGTTGCTAGACCACATGTCCAGCTTGTCCAGGTCTCTTTGAAGTCCTGCTTGGTCCTCATCTGATTTGATTCTCCTCATTAATTTCACATCATCTGCGAACAGAGACACTTCTGAGTCTATCCCGTCCCTCATGTCATTCACATATACCAAGAATAGCACTGGTCCTAGGAATGACCCCTGCGGGACCCCGCTCGTCACAGGCGCCCACTGTGATACCTCATCACGCACCATGACCCGTTGTTGCCTCCCTGTGAGGTATTACCTGATGCATTCCAGTGCCCTTCCTGTTATTCACGCTTGGTCTTCCAGCTTCTTCACTAAGCTCATATGACGAACTGTGTCGAAGGCCTTCCTGCAGTCCAGGAAAATGCATTCAACCCACCCTTCTCTCTCTTGCCTTACCTCTGTTACTTTGTCATAGAACTCCAGGAGGTTTGTTTCACAGGATTTGCCTTACATGAATCCGTGCTGTCTGGCGTTGATTATCTTGTGCCGTTCCAGATGCTCCACCATTCTTTTCCTGATGATTTTCTCCAAGACTTTGCACACTATACACGTAAGTGACACCGGTCTATAGTTTAGTGCCTCTTTTCTGTCTCCTTTCTTAAAAATGGGGACTACGTTGGCCTTTTTCTATACCTCAGGTAGCTGCCCAGTTTCAAGGCATGTGTTGAATATTATGGTAAGTGGCACACTCAGCACCTCTGCACCCTCCCAAAGGACCCACGGGGAGATTTTTGTCCTTGTGTGTTTGTATTTGTGTATGTATGTGTGAGTGTGAGTGAGATAGTGTGTGTGTGTGTGTGTGTGTGTGTGTGTGTTTGTGTTTGTGTTTGTGTGTGTGTGTGTGTGTGTGTGTGTGTGTGTGTGTACTCACCTAGTTGTACTCACCTAGTTGTGGTTGCAGGGGTCGAATCATAGCTCCTGGACCCGCCTTTTCACTGGTCGCTTCTGGGTCACTCTTCCTGCTCCATGAGCTTGATCATACCTCTTCTTAAAGCTATGTGTGGATACTGCCTCCACTATATCACTTCCCAGACTATTCCACTTCCTGACAACTCTGTGACTGAAGAAATACTTCCTAACGTCCCTGTGTTTCTCTTGTCTTTTCAACTTCCTACTGTGACCCCTTCTTGATGTTTCCCATCTCTGGAACATCCTGTCTCTGTCCACCTTGTTAATTTTTCTCAGTATTTTATATGTCGATATCTTATCCACCCTATTTCTCCTGTCCTCCAGTGTCGTCAGATTGATTTCCGTTAACCTCTCCTCGAAGGGCATGTCCATTAGCTCCGGGACTAGTCTTGTTGCAAACCTATGCACTTACTCTAGTTTCCTTACGTGTATGGTTAGGTGCGGTTTCCAAATTGGTGCTGCATAGTCCAATATAGGCCTAATGTGCACGGTGTACAGGGTCCTGAATGATTCCTTGTTGAGATGTTGGAATGCTGTTGTAAGGTTTGCTAGGCGC
>WNWK01025330.1:0-28676 GCA_009830355.1 Cherax destructor | reverse complement strand
TGGTTACAATCATGACAAGTTACAAAGGTATTTACAGATTACAGAGGTACATAATGAGTCCAGAGATTGGGATCCAAAGTTTTGATAGCTGAACAAGGTACAAAGGTAATGAACTCACAAGTTACAAAGGTAATGAATCATGTAAGTAAATTTACTTACTTACGTTTATACATGGTTACAATCATGAACAAATTATATAGTAATGAGCAATTCACTAGTCCACACCCGGTCACAACTGTAATGAGTTATTGGTGCAAATATTAACTGTTGGGTCTCTCACACACACACACACACACACACACACACACATACACACACACATACACACACACATACACACACATACACACACACACACATACACACGGTTTTTTTTTTTTTGAGTTGTGACGATGCTTCACTGGTTCATAGTTGATGATAATTTCGGTTCCATTTTCAAGAGTCTTGAAGTGGGACAAATGAATGATGTTGAACCTGGTTTTCCTACACAAACCAGCAGTAACTTCTGCTTCTCTCGCTCGTGGTAGGCTGCCAAGCAGAGTTGGTAACTCACATTTGGTCCCTCGCTCGTGGTAGGCTGCCAAACAGAGTTGGTAACTCACATTTGGTTTTGGATCAGAAAAATTTCAGTCTTGTCCTCAAGCTGCTGGATTTTTTTTATATTTTATTTAAAAAATACAATTTTTTAATTCACAAATTCATCATATCACATAATTACTATACCACAAGTAAACATAATTATAATTAAAGTACATTATATATTTTATTACCCTCAAAAATGTAATATCTCACCTTCTAACATAAGGTGAAACTTATATCTGGTCTGCTTATCAATGAACTATTGTGCATAAATCATCCCAAACTCCAAAAACTTAGCAACATAGAGTACTTTATGTTGTAAATAAAAAAAATTAAAACTAACAGCCTAGAATTGCAAAATGAATGTACCCCATCGGGTAAAAGTTTTTATACATACCTATGTCTACTACTAACAACCATGTATACTGTCTACTTGAAAATGCTGTCCTAATTAGTACATGTAAATACTCATGTAAGTACAAGTAATATACTCATTACTATTTAAGAAGTCAGCGTTTGAAATCCATAAATTCTGACTAGCGTTGTTTCAACTCTCAAACTCTACTGACTTTCTCTTGACAGTAGAAAAATTACACATATTAGTACTGCATATTAATAATATAAGATAACTCAAATAACATACAACAGTACTACAATCATTATGAATGTGTCCATGTTACTTGAGCTCCAGACTCTAGCTCATTTCCAAAACCAATCACCATTCACCAAACTACCATTCACTCTTCATTCTCACACTCGTGCAATCCATTTTACCACAATAATGACCAACTTTTGCTTGTACGACATTGATCAACATTGAAACTTAAAATTCCTTACATTTTGGGAACTGTGCACAGCACCACTTCCGCTGCCACCACAGCGACCACAATCCAAGGCAGTCAGTCACAACATTCTATTAAGTCCATGCATTCCCGACGCACTCATCTAATTCTATCCTATTGTCCATGAAGTCAACCCCTCAATACAACAATGCGTCATCCGTCAACCCCATCCCCACTCCCCCTATTCTTACCACCACTGTTTAACCCCCCACAAAATCACTTGCACACACATAATACCTCGCTCTTTAACATTCCCTCCCACAAGAATCCTCCCACTGACATTACACTTGAACTATAATGAAACCCCCGCCCCTCCAGGTGTCAAGCCATTTCCTGCTCCCACCCAATAACACCTGCAAATTCATCTCTCTATACATACTAGGGAACAAGTCTTCATATCTTCTCCCATACACCCACCTATTCCTATTTCGTGTCCTAATCATAGTTGCAGCTATTGCCCTAATGCGTTCTCGTGCTCCCCACCTCCCTTACCCTCCATGACTCACACACAAAATCAACCATTACGTACAGCGGGGCTGTGTCTGTTGTTTTTAGTAGCTGCGGGACGATCCCAGTGTCCATGCTCCCTCTCCATAGGATGTTATAAGCATGTGATAGGGGCTTTTTGCAGTTCTTGATGAACACGGAGTTCCATGAGTCTGGGCCTGGAGCGGAGTGCATGGGCATGTCATATATTGCCTTTTCGAAGTCATTTGGCGTCGTGGTGATGTCAGGAAAGCATGCGTCTGTCAAGTTCTGTGGCACTCTCATAAAAAATTCATTTAGGTTTTCGATTTTCAGTCTGGTTAGTGGCTCGCTAAAAACTGAGTCATACTGGGACTTAAGTAACTCACTCATTTCCTTGCTGTCATCTGTGTAGGACCCATCCCGTTTAAGTATGGGCCCAATACTGGTTGTTGTTCTCGACTTTGATTTTGCATAGGAAAAGAAATACTTAGGGTTTCTTTCAATTTCATTTATGGCTTTTAGTTCTTCCCGTGTCTCTTGATACCTGTAAGATTCCTTTAGTTTTAATTCGATGTTTGCTATTTCTCTGACTAGTGTCTCCCTACGTATTTCAGAGATATTGGCCTCCTGTAGCCGCTCCGTTATTCTTTGCCTTCGCCTGTATAGGAGCGCCTCTCTCTTCTAGTTTGCATCTTCTCCTCCTTTTCCTTAAGGGAATTTGCCTTGAGCAAACCTCAAGTACC
This sequence comes from Cherax destructor, assembly GCA_009830355.1. Classification (NCBI taxonomy): domain Eukaryota; kingdom Metazoa; phylum Arthropoda; class Malacostraca; order Decapoda; family Parastacidae; genus Cherax; species Cherax destructor. The sequence goes on along the minus strand of WNWK01025330.1, from coordinate 26,044 downwards.
ACAGAGTTAATTTGTTCTAGACATAGGTTGGGATCCGTGATGCTTAGGCAATCTTCCCAGTTTATATCATTTAGGACTTGGTTTACTTGGTCCCACATTATGTTTTTGTTATTGAAGTTGAATTTGGAGAAAGCTCCCTCGCGGCTGATCACATTTTGTTGATCTGGGGCTCCCCGCATGCATGTCTGGACCTCTATTATGTTGTGATCTGAGTATATTGTTTTTGATATGATGACATTTCGTATCAGATCATCATTGTTGGTGAAGATGAGGTCCAGCGTATTCTCTAATCTTGTGGGCTCTACTATTTGCTGGTTTAAGGTGAACTTGGTGCACAGATTTAAAAGTTCATGCATGTGTCACACTTGTGAATTTTCATCTGAGCTGCCTCCTGATGTTATCTCTGCTACCACATTGTTTGCAATGTTCCTCCATTTTAGGTGCCTGAGGTTGAAATCCCCCAGTAGCAAGATGTTGGGGACAGGAGCTGGGAAGATTTTCCAGACAGTGGTCAATTTTCAGAAGCTGTTCCTGGAATTGTTGGGACGTTGCATCCGGGTGCTTGTAGACAACCACGATGACCAGGTTTTGATTCTCGACCTTTATTGCTAATACTTCAACTACATCATTTGAGGCATTTAGTAGTTCTGAACATGTAAGTGACTCTGTGATATACAGGCCAACCCCCCACCCCCATTTTGCCTGTTCACTCTGTCACATCTGTATAGGTTATAGCCCGGAATAAATATTTCATTGTCCAAGTGATCACTTATGTGGGTCTCTGTGAAAGCTGCAAACATAGCATTTGACTCTGTAAGCAATCCACGGATGTAAGGTATCTTGTTGTTCGTTGCTGACTTTAGACCCTGTATATTTTCAAAGATGAATGTCGTTGGATTCGTGGTATGGGGGGTCTTTTTTTCCTGGCACTAATATCTGTTGTGTTGAAATGGAGACCATTGACTGTGTGGTTGGAATTTGTTTTATACTCAGATGAAATTTTAATTTCCTCACGTTTTCCATATCGGAGTTAGTTAGTTTGATATCTTTATTATGCACCCATACCCATCCTGTGGGCGGTAGTTAAAAGATTACAGAGGTACATATCGGAGTAATTGAAATTTCTCCTCATTGAACTTTATATTGTTTTCTGCAGCCCATTTAAAGATTTGGTTGATGTCTGCTTGGAGTCTTGCAGTGTCTTCAATGGTGGACACTGTCATGCAAATTCGGGTGTCATCTGCAAAGGAAGACACGGCACTGTGGCTTATATCCCTGTCTATGTCCGATATGAGGATGAGGAACAAGATGGGAGCGAGTACTGTGCCTTCTGGAACAGAGCTTTTCACCGTAGCCGCCTCAGACTTTACTTTGTTGACTACTACTCTTTGTGTTCTATTTGTTAGGAAATTATAGATCCATCTGCCAACTTTTCATGTTATTCCTTTATCACGCATGTTGTGTGCTATTACACCATGGTCACACTTGTCAAAGGCTTTTGCAAAGTCTGTGTATAAAACATCTGCACTCTGTTTGTCTTCTAGAGCATCCAAGACCTTGTCGTAGTGGTCCAGTAGTTGGGATAGACAGGAGCGACCTGCTCTAAACCCATGCTGCCCTGGGTTGTGTAATTGATGGGTATCTAGATGAGTGGCGATCTTGCTTCTTAGAACCCTTTCAAAGATTTTTATGATATGGGACGTTAGTGCTATTGGTCTGTAGTTCTTTGCTATTGCTTTACTGCCCCCTTTGTGGAGTGGGGCTATGTCTGTTGTTTTTAGTAACTGCAGGACGACCCCGGTGTCCATGCTCCCTCTCCATAGGATGTTAAAAGCACGTGATAGGGGCTTCTTGCAGTTCTTGATGAACACAGAGTTCCATTAGTCTGGGCCTGGGGCGGAGTGCGTGGGCATGTCATTTATCGCCTTTTCGAAGTCATTTGGCGTCAGGTCCAAGTAGTGGGACCTCAAAGCCTAGATACCTGTATCTGCTTATATATTCTAGAAGAGACCCATCATGCAATTGGATCTGGCGAACTGTGCCTCTCTGTCGAGGAGGACGCCTACTGAGTACAGTATCTTTGATTTATCAGTAGAGATTATCAACCCCAGGTCCTGACACGAGGCTAGTACATGGTTAAGGATGTTTTGAGTGTTGGAGAATCCGGTGGTGTGAATCATTATATCATCAGCAAAACTAATATAATGATGGGGCTGGCTAGGCATATCATTAAGTAAGCACTGCAAGACTCCAAGCAGACATCAACCAAATCTTTAAATGGGCTGCAGAAAACAATATGAAAGTTCAATGATGAGAAATTTCAATTACTCCGATATGGAAAACGTGAGGAAATTAAAATCTCATCGGAGTATAAAACAAATTCCAACCACACAATAGAGCGAAAAACTAATGTCAAAGACCTGGGAGTGATTATGTCAGAGGATCTCACCTTCAAGGACCATAACACTGTAGCAATCGCATCTGCCAGAAAAATGACAGGATGGATAATGAGAACCTTCAAAACCAGGGATGCCAAGCCCATGTTGACACTTTTCAGGTCGCTTGTTCTATCTAGGCTGGAATATTGCTGCACACTAACTGCACCTTTCAAGGCAGGTGAAATTGCTGAACCTTCACGGCACGCATAACTACAATAAACCACCTCAATTACTGGGAACGCTTGAAGTTCCTAAACCTGTACTCCCTGGAACGCAGGTGGGAGAGATACATTATTATATACACATGGAAAATCCTAGAGGACTTAGTACCAAACCTGCACACGAGAGTCACTCCCTACGAAAGCAAAAGACTCGGCAGACGAGTAACATCCCCCCAATGAAAAGCAGGGGTGCCACTAGCACGTTGAGAGACAACACAATAAGTGTCAGGGGCCCAAGACTGTTCAACTGCCTCCCAGCATACATAAGGGGATTACCAATAGAACCCTGGCTGTCTTCAAGCGGCACTGGACAGGCACCTAAAGTCGGTGCCTGACCAGCCAGGCTGTGGTTCGTACGTTGGACTGCGTGCGGCCAGCAGTAACAGCCTGGTTGATCAAGCTCTGATCCACCATGAGGCCTGGTCACAGACCGGGCCGCAGGGGCGTTGACCCCTGGAACTCTCTCCAGGTAAACTCCAGGCATTAATTAGAATATTGAATAGAGTGGGACTAAGCACACCTCCCTGTGGGGTTCCTAATTCAAAGTCTTTAGTTATACTTTATGCCCCTGGAAAAAAATAGTTCGATGATAACCGAGTCCTCATAAAATACGAATAATAATTTGTCATGGTTAGTGTTGTGGTAACAGTGGCGGGCGCGCCATTGAAGCTCCCGAGATGTTGGTAAGTCAGCCACACTATCACACTTAATGGCTACAAAAAGGCAGCTGCAGTTACCAGCCGCTCTCACAGTGTCCTGCAAAGTTCCTAGACTGTCGCCAATGCAGCAGCAGACCTTGATATACTACAAGTTATACCTGAGGAAGCTTGGTAAGTTTGTGTTAAGCTCAGGAAGCTTTGTAAGTTCTTGTGTTAGGCTCTGAGGAACCTTGGTAACTTTGTTAGGCTCTAGGGAACCTTGGTAACTTTGTGTTAGGCTCTGAGGAACCTTGGTAACTTTGTGTTAGGCTCTGGGGAACCTTGGTAACTTTGTTAGGCTCTGGGAACCTTGGTAACTTTGTTAGGCTCTGGAGAACCTTGGTAACTTTGTTAGGCTCTGGGGAACCTTGGTAACTTTGTGTTAGGCTCTAGGGAACCTTGGTAACTTTGTTAGGCTCTGGGGAACCTTGGTAACTTTGTGTTAGGCTCTGGGGAACCTTGGTAACTTTGTTAGGCTCTGGGGAACCTTGGTAACTTTGTTAGGCTCTGGAGAACCTTGGTAACTTTGTTAGGCTCTGGGGAACCTTGGTAACTTTGTGTTAGGCTCTAGGGAACCTTGGTAACTTTGTTAGGCTCTGGGGAACCTTGGTAACTTTGTGTTAGGCTCTGATGAGTTTTGCTAACTATGTTAGGCTCTGGGGAACCTTGGTAACTTTGTGTTAGGCTCTGGGGAACCTTGGTAACTTTGTGTTAGGCTCTGGGGAACCTTGGTAACTTTGTGTTAGGCTCTGGGGAACCTTGGTAACTTTGTGTTAGGCTCTGGGGAACCTTGTTAATGTGTTAGGCTCTGGGGAACCTTGTTAATGTGTTAGGCTCTAGGGAATCTTGTTAATGTGTTAGGCTCTGGGAACCTTGTTAATGTGTTAGGCTCTGGGAACCTTGTTAATGTGTTAGGCTCTGGGGAACCTTGTTAATGTGTTAGGCTCTGGGGAACCTTGTTAATGTGGTAGGCTCTGGGGAACCTTGTTAATGTGTTAGGCTCTAGGGAACCTTGTTAATGTGGTAGGGTCTGGGGAACCTTGTTAATGTGTTAGGCTCTGGAGAACCTTGTTAATGTGTTAGGCTCTAGGGAACCTTGTTAATGTGTTAGGCTCTGGGGAACCTTGTTAATGTGTTAGGCTCTGGGGAACCTTGTTAATGTGTTAGGCTCTGGGGAACCTTGTTAATGTGTTAGGCTCTGGGGAACCTTGTTAATGTGTTAGGCTCTGGGAACCTTGTTAATGTGTTAGGCTCTGGGGAACCTTGTTAATGTGGTAGGCTCTGGGGAACCTTGTTAATGTGTTAGGCTCTAGGGAACCTTGTTAATGTGGTAGGCTTTGGGGAACCTTTTTAATTACCTGGAGTTTACCTGGAGATTGTTAGGCTCTGGGGAACTTTGTTGATGTGTTAAGCTCTGGGGAGCCTTGGTAAGTTCGTGGGTTAAGCTCTGAGGAAGCTTTGGTAAGTTTGTGTATTAGGCTCTGAGCAAGTTTGGTAAGTTCTTGTCTCAAGCTTAGAGGAAGCTTGGCAAGTTGTCTTAAGCTTGAGGAAGCTTGGCAAGTTGTCTTAAGCTCTGAGGAAGCTTGGTAAATTCATGTGTTAAGCTCAGAAACATCTAACTTCAACCACTTTTGTTTGTATTGTTTAATAAATGCTTTTACACTATCAGCAAATTATTACATTAATTTTATATTACATGACCCTTCAGTTAAAAATATTTACTATAAGTGCTAGAATTACATTAAGCATGGAGTTATTTTTTTTTTGAAAGCTTAGAAGTGGTGTGCCACCTGGGTCAGTGTTAGAACTTTGTTGTTCACAGTCTACATTAATGACAGATGAGGGAACATAGTTTGTTTACTGATGACAGCAAAATACGTTGTCAAATAATTTATGATGTGGGCACTAGAGATCTACAGGATTAAGTAAGTTTATTTAGGTACAGGTACATACACGTAAGTACAATTATCATGCATAGTTTAACATATGTGTAAATTACCTGGATAACCCCCCAAAAAAAAAATTAGACAAGGTGACTTATTTCCATTGGGGTTCTTGTGACCTGGCTAGGTTGATGCAGTTGCAGAAGTGGCACATGCAGTTTAATGCAGATAAGTGTAAGGTTCTAATCCTAGGAAAAGAGACTATGACACAAACTAAATATTGATTTTGTTCAAAGTAAATGCAAAAAAGATGAGTTCTGGTTAGCAGAAATTGAAAACCAAAACAACAGTGCATAAGTATTTGTAATAAATCTAATAGAATTCTTGGCTTTATGTCCAGAGGTACAAATAATAGGAGTCCTTAGGTTGTAGTTTAACTTTATATATCTTTGTTAGGCCTCATTTAGATTATGCTGCTCAGTTCTGGTCTCTATATTGTAGAATGGACATAAATGTGTTGGAAAACACACAGATAAAGATGATGAAGTTGATTTCATGTACAGTATTAGAAAACTTTCCTACAAAGATAGACTAAAAGTACTAAATTTATATTCTCTGGAAAGTCATAGAATTAGGGAAGATATGGTTGAAGTGTACAAATGGAAAACAGCCTGGCTGATCAGTTACTGACTTGAAGACAGGGGTCTATTGGTAATCCCCCTTATGTATGCTGGGAGGCAGTTGAACAGTCTTGGGCCCCTGACACTTATTGTGTTATCTTTTAGTGTACTTGTGGTGCCCCTGCTTTTCACTGGGGAAATGCTGCATCTCCTGCTGAGTATTTTGCTTTTGTAGGGAGTGATTTTCATGTGCAAGTTTGGTACTAATCCCTCTAGGATTTTCCAAGTATATAGTATTATCATGCATTGCCTTAACATCTGAACTTGGCACTGCAAGAGATATGTGAGTCGCTGTGTACTATTGGGAAAATTATAGACTTGTTTATTGAAAAGGACTGTGATTCATCTAGAAGCATTGTTGCAAAGTGTGCTGTGGAGAAGGTGCTTGAGCCTTATTGTCTGTATAAAGAATTTAAGGGTAAAACAAACCATTGGTGTATGACAGAACACCTGAGCTCTGAGAGTACTGCAACCATTAACTGATAACCCTACGTCAACATCATAAGATCCCCAGCCTTCAACATCAAATCACCAACCCCAACCATCAACCTCAGTCCAATAGGACCAAAGCCACCCTCACCACTTGCTTCAGGAGGTTAAGCATCATCAGCCTGACTTGAAGATAAGTAACAAATACTGTACATTAATGCAACCAGTTTTAAGCTACAGGTACTCATGCTTTTCCCTATCTGAGCCACACTAAAGTTCAGGTATTTCACATAGCATCTTCAATGACAATATTAGGTACCAGATGGGAAAAAGTATTGTTTTTCGGAGCATTATGATATTAAAAAAATTGGGGGGATATTTGGATGTATGAGGAACACAAGTATATTTTTTCCATGTCTTTTTTTACCTCATGAGTCTCAGAAATTATTGATAGTGCAGATTTCAGGAACGTAACCTGTGCGAATTATGACTGCTCACTTTATATTACGTATAATGGTTCCATGTCTAGTGTTTGTGTTTTGTTGCAGTTCTCCAAGAAGAGTCTGAACACTGGGCCAGTGTTTGAATTGAGTGTTCTGTATATAAATATTAAGTACAGTACATAGTAAGCGTGGATATTTTGTACATTGAGTAAATTAAAATTTTCATTGGAGGTTGAATTGTCTGGAACCTGTTTGAGTGATCATTCTAACAAAATTTATTGTTTCCAGAATTATTTGATTGTTACCAAGAAATAAACGTTGAGACCATGGATTGGATTAATTGCAACAAATGCTGTAGACAACCAGGCGATGAAAAGGAACGGACCTTCACTCTTACGAGTTGTGGGCACATCTTCTGTGATGTCTGCCTTGCACAGGGTATGCAAATACATACGTACTATATTTATGTGTAGAATCCCGTGATTCTACACCTATTGAGTGTCATTTTACTCTTGTAGCAGAGCTGTATGAACCATATTGGTTTAGGGCATAAAATGAATATACAGTATTAATATTATTAGAGGTACGTATTGGGTGATGGAGGGAATATTTTGAGGAATTGTTAAATGTTGATGAAGATAGGGAAACTGTGATTTCGTGTCTAGGGCAAGGAGGAATAACATCTTGTAGGAGTGAATAAGAACCAGTTATGAGTGTGGGGGAAGTTCGTGGGGCAGTGCATAGAATGAAAGGAGGTAATGCAGCTGGGATTGATGGGATAAAGATAGAAATGTTAAAGCAGGTGGGGATTTAGTTTTGAAGTGGTTAGTGCTTGTATTTAATAAATGTATGGAAGAGATAACAAAACAGGCACAATACCGTGACTGGAACAATACAAGAAGGGAGGGAGGGAGTTTAAATAGGCAGCCGACAGGGGTGGGAACAAGAGAAAGTGGTGGAGGAGTAATAGTGGTAGTAGTAGTGGTGGTAGTAGTGGTGATAGTAGTAGTAGTGGGGTCAGTCAAATACTATTTGACTGACCCCACTACTACTACTACTACTACCACTATTACTCCTCCACCACTTTTTGTTCCTGCCCCTGTCGGCTGCTTATAACTCTCCTCCCTTCTTTTTGTTAGTGTGACTTTGTAAATGGTCCAAGTCGGACCAAAACGTCGTCGTAAGCTCCTCTCTTCCATATGCGGGTTATTTGTGTATTGTATGGAAGAGGGTAAGGTACAGTGGACCCACGGAAATCAAACATTCTTCATTCCAGAATGCTGTTCAAGTGCTGTTACCAAACAAATTTATTCCCATAAGGAATACAGTGGACCCCCGAGTAACGAGCATAATTCATTCCAGAAGCCTGCTCAAGTGCCATTACCGAACGAATTTACTCCCTTAAGGAATAATGTCAAGTAGGTCAGTCTATTTCAGACCCCCAAAAATACACTTAAAAAGCACTTACAATATTATAATAATAATAATAATAATAATAATAATAATACTTTATTGAGACATTGTACAATTATATATGGTAGACATAGTTATACATAGTTATTACATAGTTATTACTTAGTTATTAATGAGATGTACATGCTTACTTACATAATTGTACGATTTCCGGGGTGCTCGTAACTCGGGGGTCCACTGTAATATAAATTAGATTAGTCCGTTTCAGACCCCCAAAAATACACCTATAAAAGCACTTACAATAATAAATTTACATTAAAGGGCGAGTTGGGAGTGTTCGATTTCCGAGGGTCCACTGTACCTAAGGATTTGCAGAGAGCATTCATAGTTCCTTTGTATAAAGGCAAAGGGGACAAAAGAGAGTGTAAAAATTATAGGGGAATAAGTCTGTTGAGTGTACCTGGTACAGTGTATGGTAGAGTTATTATTGCAAGAATTAAGAGTAAGATGGAGAGCAGGATAGGAGATGAACAAGGAGGCTTTAGGAAGGGTAGAGGGTGTGTAGACCAAGTGTTTACAGTGAAACATATAGGTGAGCAGTATTTACATAAGGGTAAAGAGGTTTTTTGTGGCATTTATGGATTTGGAAAAGGTGTATGATAGGGTGGATAGGGAAGCAATGTGGCAGATGTTGCATATGTATGGAATAGGAGGTAGGTTATTGAAAGCAGAGAAGAGTTTCTACGAGGATAGTGAGGCTCAGGTTAGAGTATGTAGGAGAGAGGGAGAGTATTTCTCAGTAAAAGTAGGCCATAGACAGAGATGTGTGATGTCACCATAGTTGTTCAATATATTTACAGATGGAGTTGTAGAGAAGTGAATGCTCGGGTGTTGGCAAAAGGTGTGGGGTTAAAAGATAGAGTCTAACACAAAGTGAGAGTTGTCACAGTTGCTCTATGTTTCTTTACACCTGTTGTCTATGTTCACCCATCAGTAAGTGGGTACATGGGTGTTAGTCGACTGGTGTGGGTCGCATCCTGGGACACTGAACTAATTTGCCTGAAATGCTCAGCATAACAAGGGGCTTTCTATATAGTAGTATGCCATTGATGTCAGCTAGGCCTGTATACCATGTACATGTACTTGTAGTAAAAAAAGATATTATATTATATTATATTATTATTAAGCATGCATGAGCGTGTTAGATAGGAGTGAATTAAAATTAAAATTCAAATACAGTGGTACCTCGATTACATATTTTCGTTCGAAATGCTTTCAAGTGCCATTCCCAAATAAATTTACCCCCAAAAAGAATAATGTAAAATGATAGCCCTTTACCCCCCCAAAAAAAACGGGTCCCCCGGTTTGATATTTTCGTTCCAGAATGCTGTTCAAGTGCCATTCCAAAGGGGTTTTTAGAAAAAATGTAAAATAGATGGGTCCTTTTTTAGAAAAAATACCCTTAAAAAAGCATTTAAAAAAAAATAAATTAAAAAAAAGGGCGATTTTGGGGGGGGAAACCTCGTAAACCCCCGAGTACACTGTATTACAAAAGATTTAAAAAAATAAACTTAATAAAAGGGCATTTTGGGGAATTAAATTCAAATATTGTATTTCATTGCAAGTTTACATAGGTGTTGTAATTACAATCATAAACTGAAGTGCAAGGAGAGCCACTGACATGCCATGGCATTAAGGGCAGCTTAATCTAATGGCTTATAGACTATGAACATAATATTAGAGAAATTGATTGAGTTTGTTTTATTTAAATACTAGATTGTACAAATTAAAATATGATGATATTACATTGTAGTAAGTGTTTAGTAGGATGGTAATATAATAATAAAAATTGAAATTATCTTAAGGAAAATAACATAGAGCATTTTTGAAAGTAATTTAAAGTATGAGTATTTAGGTTAGGGTGAGTAGGTAGTAACATAATAGAATGAAAACAAATAGTTTTTAGGACTTGTGCTGTTGGAGTATGAGCAAGGTAACATTTATGAAGGGATTCAGGGAAACTGGCAGGCCAGACTTGAGTCCTGGAGATGGAAGTACAGTGCCTGCACTCTGAAGGAGAGTGTTAATGTTGCAGTTTTATAACTGTAGGGTAAGCACACCTCTAGCAAGACAGTAATGGAGTGAATGATAAAGTTTTTCTTTTTTGGGCCACCCTACCTTGGTGGGAAACAGCCAATGTGTTAATAATAATAAAAATTATTATTATTATTATTATTATTATTATTACTTCACTCTTCTCCAGAATTTATTACATTCATTTAGTGGAAGCTAATCAGGTGTTCAAAATGGAATACAGTATGTATTTAAAGTTCACCTATTACAGTACAATATTCTAATACAGGCAAGCCCAGCACAACCCATTAGGCAAAGTAATAGATTGCCTAGGGGGGGGGGTCTAAGAAAGATGTGTTTTTTGTATTGGTCCAAGTTTAGTTACTCTTCTTTCAACTGTACACCACATCATTAAGGTGCACAAAGGGTGAAATTTTAAAAATCCTTTCAATACCATTAAAAAATTTCTATTATTCCATTTTATATACAGTGGTCCCTCGACTAACAATAACTCCATATAACGAGAAAATCGTGTAACGAGCGCTTTTTTCGCTAAATATTTTTCTCAAGTAGCGAGCATTAACTCGTGTAATGAGCCATACCAGACCTGTCCGCCGCCTTGCCGGCAGGCAAAGGACGCCAGTCTAGCGTTGTTTATACTTGAGAGAACATTACCCAGCGTGCTCTTTCAAACATTCACAATACTTTTTTGTGTTTATTGTTGGTTCAGTGATTGTCACTGTGAAAAAAGTCACCATGGGTCCAAAGAAGCTTCCTAGTGGCACCCCTGTGGTAAAGAGAGTGAGAACACCATCAGACTGAAGAAAGAGATTGTAGAAAAATATGAGAGTGGCGTACGTCTGAGTGAGCTTGCCAGGATGTACAAGAAAAACACATCTACTATCGCCACTATTGGCAAAGAGAAATGAGATCAAGGAAGCTAATGTTGCAAAAGGGGTTGATATGTTAAGAAAAATAGATCAAAAACAGTGGATGAGGTTGAGAAGTTGTTGGGGGTGTGGATCAATGAAAAAGATAGCAGGTGATAGTATTTCCACTGGATCATTTGTGAAAAGGCAAGGAAGTTGCAGCAGATCTTGTCAAGACAATGCCTGGAACCAGTGGTGAGGAGAGTGATTTTAAAGCCAGCAGAGGCTGGTTTGAGAGGTTTAAGAAACGTAATGGCATACACAGTGTTGTGAGGCATGGTTAGGCAGCCACTCAGACAAACGTGCAGCTGAAAAGTTTGTGAGTGAATTTAGGGGTTTGTAGACACTGAAAATTGAACCCCAACAAGTGTTTAATTGTGATGAAACAGGCCTGTTTTGGAAGAAAATGCCCAACAGGACCTTCATTAACTCAGGAGGAAAAGGCACTGCCAGGACACAACCTATGAAAGACAGGCTAACTCTTATGCTTTGTGCCAATGCCAGTGGTGATTTTAAAGTGAAGCCTTTACTGGTGTATCACTCAGAAAATCCCAGAGCCTTCAAGAAACACAATGTTAACAGGAATAATTTGTGTGTATTGGAAGGCTAACACTAATGCATGGGTCACTAAGGACTTTTTTGGAATGGTTGACTGGAGTGTTTGGCCTAGTGTGAAGAAATACCTCCTGGAAAGAAATTGGGCCTCAAGGGCCTCCTGCTACTGGACAATGCTCCTGCTCATCCTCACAACTTGCAAGACTATTTGTCTGACAACTTCAATTTCATCACAGTGAAGTTCTTGCCTCCTCCCCCATCCAGCCCATGGACCAGCAGGTTCATTGCAAACTTCAAGAAACTGTACACCAAAGCAATGTTTCAAAGGTGCTTTGACGTAACCTCACCCTCTGCATTGCCCTCTAAAAGAGTTCTGGAAAGATCACTTCAATATCGTGCATTGCATAGGCCTTATAGGTAAGGCTTGGGAGAGAGGAATTCCAGGACTTTGAACTCTGCTGGAGACCACTGTGGCCGGATTGTGTTGAAAGAGGGATTTTGAAGGATTTGAGGCTGGCCCTGACCCTGACGACCCTGTGCCTGTTGTGGACTCTATTGTGGATTTGGTAACAGCCTGGGGTTGGAGTTGAGTGGTGAGGATGTAGAAGAGTTGGTGGAGGAGCACAGGGTAGAGCTAACAACTGAAGAGCTGCAACAGCTGGAACTGGAACAGCATCAGACCAGAGCTGAGGTTATTGCTTCACAGGAGGAGGAGAGGGAGGAAGGAGGTGCCTTCTTCAGTGCTTAAGGACATGTGTACAAAGTGGAATGAGTTACAAACATTTGTTGAAAAACACCACCCTGAGCAAGCTGAAATGAGCCATCTGTGCAACCAGTTCAGTGACAGCCATGTTGCACTTCAGAAAAATGTTAAACAGGCGCCAGAAACAGAGGACTGTGGACAGTTATTTCTCGAGGCAGGGATCCAGTGACTCTCAAGCTGGTCCTAGTGGCATTAAAAGAAAAAGAAGGGAAGTAACCCCAGATAAGGACTTGTTACCTGAAGTCATTTTGGAGGGGGATTCCCCTTCCAAACACTAACACCCTCCCCCTGTCGTCCTCCCTATCTTCCAGATGCCTTCAACTCTCTTCAATAAAGGTAAGTAAATGTTATTTATTAATCTGTTTTTTATTACTTAGTATTAGTAGTAGTATTTATAGTGTTAATAATGTTGTTTTGTGTATGTAGAACTATAATTAAAATGTATTTTTGTGAATATTTTTGGGTGGAACGGATTAATTGTATTTACATTATTTCTTATGGGAAATAAGGTTTCGAATTACGAATTTTTCATGTTAAGAGCTAGCTCCTGGAATGGATTAATTTCGTTAGTTGAGGGACCACTGTATAATTAATCCTAAATTGAAAAATATGTGAGTATATTAATTGCTAACAGACACATTAAGTTTTTGTTAGTAAATAGGGTAAAGGAGATCACTTTAACCCTTTCACTGTCAGGATCCTCAAAAGTGCCCTGGAGTTTACCTGGAGAGAGTTCCAGGGGTCAACGCCCCTGCGGCCCGGTCTGTGACCAGGCCTCATGTTGGATCAGAGCCTGATCAACCAGGCTGTTACTGCTGACCGCACGCAGTCCAACGTATGAACCACAGCCAGGCTGGTCAGGTACCGACTTTAGGTGCCTGTCCAGTAACTGCTTGAAGACAGCCAGGGGTCTATTGGTAATCCCCCTTATGTATGCTGGGAGGCAGTTGAACAGTCTTGGGCCCCCTGACACTTATTGTGTTGTCTCTCAACTTGCTAGTGGCACCCCTGCTTTTCATTGGGTGGATGTTACATCGTCTGCCGAGTCTTTTGCTTTCGTAGGGAGTGACTCTCGTGTGCAAGTTTGGTACTAATCCCTCTTGGATTTTCCAAGTGTATATAATAATGTATCTCTCCCACCTGCATTCCAGGGACTACAGGTTTAGGAACTTCAAGCATTCCCAGTAATTAAGGTGGTTTATCGCAGTTATGAGTGCCGTGAAGGTTCTCTGTACATTTTCTAGGTCAGCAATTTCACCTGCCTTGAAAGGTGCAGTTAGTGTGCAGCAATATTCCAGCCTAGATAGAACAAGCGACCTGAAAAGTGTGAACATGGGCTTGGCATCCCTGGTTTTGAAGGTTCTCATTAACCTTCCTGTCATTTTTCTAGCAGATGCAATTGCTACAGTGTTATGGTCCTTGAAAGTGAGATCCTCTGTCATGATCACTCCCAGGTTTTGGACATTAGTTTTTCGCTCTATTGTGTGGTTGGAATTTGTTTTATACTCCGATGAGATTTTAATATCCTCACGTTTTCCATATTGGAGTAATTGAAATTTCTCATCATTGAACTTCATATTGTTTTCTGCAGCCCATTTAAAGATTTCGTTGATGTCTGCTGGGAGTCTTGCAGTGTCTTCAATGGTGGACACTGTCATGCAGATTTGGGTGTCATCTGCAAAGGAAGACACAGCACTGTGGCTGATATCCCTGTCTATGTCTGATATGAGGATGAGGAACAGGATGGGAGCGAGTACTGTGTCTTGCGGAACAGAGCTTTTCACTGTAGCCGCCTCAGACTTTACTCTGTTGACTACTACTCATTGTGTTCTACTTGTGCTGACAGTGTTCTGATTTAAAAAAAATAATTTTGTCTTCAGAAATGGAGGAGAATCTTTTACTGAAGGTAATGACACCAAAAACAAGAAATTTGATGGAAAACTTATGGAATTACTAAAGTGCATGGTTGGTGGTCTGGGTACAATTTATGCATTGGCTATTTTGCCAACTTTGAGATATATTTTAAGCCAATTCCAATGCTCACTTTGACCCTTTCTAGCTATTTTGCTATTATGTCTTCCATTCTATTGACTGAGCACAAGAAACCACCCATTCATCGATCAGAATTATTCTACTGTGCTCAGAATTTAGCAATTTGGCCAATTTTACACATTAAAAAAAAATCCAAAATAAACACTAGGCATTCCAGGTACTGAAGCAACCTTTCCTCAGTTCTTAATGACATTCTTAGGCCATTCATTTTGAATCCATCATCGCACAAAATATGAAAATTTTATCCTATTTCTTTTATCCAATTTCTCATAAACACACTGGATAACAGGTATATCTAGCTACTTCTACTTACACTTAGGTCACAGTACACAGGCATGCACATGCATATATATACAGTGGACCCCCGGTTAACAAAATTAATCCGTTCCAGGAGCTATTTCTCAACCCGAACCTTTTGTAATCCGAACCCTTATTTCCCATAAGAAATAATGTAAATACAATTAATCCGTTCCACAAAAAAATATTCACACAAAATATAATATAAATAACATTTACTTACCTTTATTGAAGAGACTTGCAGGCATCTGGACGATAGGGTGGATGACAGGGGCAGGGTTTTAGTTTTTGGAAGGGGAATCCCCCTCCAAAAGGACTTCAGGTAACAAGTCCCTCTCTGGGGTTACTTCCCTTCTTGGTCTTTTAATGCTACTAGGACCAGCTTGAGAGTCACTAGAACTCTTCATAGAAAAATAACTGTCCAGAGTCCTCTGTTTCAGGTGACCCTTTAATACTTTCCTGAAGTGCAACATGTCACTGAAGTGGTTGCACAGAAGGCTCATTTCAGCTTGCTCAGGGTGGTGTCTTTCAACAAATGTCTGCACCTTATTCCACATTGAACAAATTTCTTTAATCTCTGAAGAAGGCACCTCCTTCTCTCTCTCTCCCTCCTCCTGTGAAGCAATAACCTCAGCTGTGGTCTGTTGCTGTTCCAGATGAAGGTCTTGCAGCTCTTCAGTTGTTAGCTCTATCCTGTGCTCCTCCACCAACTCTTCCACATCCTCACCACTCACCTCCAACCCCAGGCTGTTTTCCAATGCCACAATATCTTCCACAACATCTTCCATAACAGGCACAGGGTCGTCAGGGTCAGGGTCAGCCTCAAATCCTTCAAAATTCCTCTTTTCAACACAATCCGGCCACAGTGGTCTCCAAGCAGAGTTCAAAGTTCTGGAAGTCACTTCCTCCCAAGCCTTACCTATAAGGCCTATGCAATGCACGATATTGAAGTGATCTTTCCAGAACTCTCTTATGGTCAATTCAGAGTCATTAGTCATATTAAAGCACTTCTGAAACACTGCTTTGGTGTACAGTTTCTTGAAGTTTTCAATGACCTGCTGGTCCATGGGCTGGATTAGAAGAGTGGTGTTAGGAGGCAAGCACTTCACTCTGATGAAACTGAACTCATCAGGCAACAACTCTTCCAAGTTGTGAGGATGAGCAGGAGCATTGTCCAGTACCAGGAGGCACTTGAGTCCCAATTTCTTTTCCAGGAGGTATTTCTTCACACTAGGGCCAAACACTCCAGTCAACCATTCCTTGAAAATCTCCGTAGTGACCCATGCCTTGGTGTTAGCCTTCCAATGCACACACAATTTATTCTTGTTAACAATGTGTTTCTTCAAAGCTCTGGGATTTTCTGAGTGATGCACCAGTAAAGGCTTCACTTTAAAATCACCACTGGCATTGGCACACATCATAAGAGTTAGCCTGTCTTTTATAGGCTTGTGTCCTGGCTGTGTCTTTTCCTCCTGAGTAATGAAGGTCCTGTTGGGCATTTTCTTCCAAAACAGGCCTGTTTCATCACAATTAAACACTTGTTGGGGGAGGAATTCTTCAGCCTCTACGAACCCCTTAAATTCACTCACAAATTTTTCATCTGCACACTGCTCAGAGTAAAGTCTGAGGCAGCTACTGTGAAAAGCTCTGTGCCACAAGGCACAGTACTCGCTCCCATCCTGTTCCTCATCCTCATATCGGACATAGACAGGGATATAAGACACAGTACCGTATCTTCCTTTGCAGATGACACCCAAATCTGTATGACAGTGTCCACCGTTGAAGACACTGCAAGACTCCAAGCAGACATAAACCAAATCTTTAAATGGGCTGCAGAAAATAATATGAAGTTCAATGATGAGAAATTTCAATTACTCAGATACGGGAAAGCGTGAAGAAATTAAAATCTCATCAGAGTACAAAACTAATTCCAACCACACAATAGAGCAAAAAACTAATGTCAAAGACCTGGGAGTGATCATGTCAGAGGATCTCACCTTCAAGGACCATAACACCGTAGCAATTGCATCTGCTAGAAAATGACAGGATGGATAATGAGAACCTTCAAAACCAGGGATGCCAAGCCCATGTTGACACTTTACAGATCGCTTGTTCTATCTAGGCTGGAATATTGCTGCACACTAACTGCACCTTTCAAGGCGGGTGAAATTGCTGACCTTGAAATGTGCAGAGAACCTTCACGGCATGCATAACTGCGATAAACCATCTCAATTACTGGGAACGCTTGAAGTTCCTAAATCTGTACTCTCTAGAACGCAGGCGGGAGAGATACATTATTATATACACATGGAAAATTCTCGAGGGATTAGTACCAAACTTGCACACGAACATCACTCCCTACGAAAGCAAAGACTCGGCAGGCGATGTAACATCCCCCAATGAAGAGCAGGGGTGCCACTAGCACGTTGAGGGACAACACAATAAGTGTCAGGGGCCCAAGATTGTTCAACTGCCTCCCAGCATACATCAGGGGGATTACCAACAAACCCCTGGCTGTCTTCAAGCAGGCACTGGACAGGCACCTACAGTCGGTACCTGACCATCTGGGCTGTGGTTCGTACGTTGGACTGCGTGCGGCCAGCAGTAACAGCCTGGTTGATCAGGCTCTGGTCCAACATGAGGCCTGGTCACAGACCGGGCCGCAGGGGTGTTGACCCCTGGAATTCTCTCCAGGTAAACTCCAGGTTGTCTGAGCTGGCTGCCTCACAATGTGTATGCCACTACGTTTCTTAAACCTGTCAAACCAGGCTTTGCTGGCTTTAAAATCACTTGCCTCACCACTGGTTGCAGGCATTGTCTTGACAAGATCTGCGTGCAACTTCCTTGCCTTTTCACAAATTATTGCCAAGGAAATACTATCACCCGCTATCTGTTTTTCATTGATCCACACCATCAGTAACTTCTCTTCCTCATCCACTGTTTTTGATCTTTGTTTCGTTAACATATTAACCCCTTTTGCAACATTAGCTTCCTTGATCTCATTTCTCTTTGCCAGGATAGTGCTGATGGTAGATGCACTTTTCTTGTACATCCTGGCAAGATCACTCAGACGTACGCCACTCTCATATTTTTCAACAATCTCATTCTTCAGTTCAATGGTGTTCCTCACTCTCTTTACCACAGGGGTGCCACTAGGAAGCTTCTTTGGACCCATGGTGACTTATTTCACAGTGACAATCACTATATACCACCAAAAAAGACACCACATGTATTGTGAAAGTTTGAAAGAGTGTGCTAGGTAATCTTCTCTCAATGGTAAACAACGCTTCACTGGCGGGCGTCCTGCGTCCTGCGCAGGCGCGGAGCATTTTTTGCTATCCGAGAACGAAAAAAGCTTTCGTTAAGCAATTTTTTCGTTATCTAAACCTTTCGTTAGCCGGGGGTCCACTGTACATACACACATCTAGGTTTTTCTTCTTTTTCTTAATAGCTCTTGTTCTTTATTTCCTCTATTGTCCATGGGGAAATGGAAAAGAATCTTTCCTCCGTAAGCCATGCGTGTTGTATAAGGCGACTAAAATGCAGGGAGCAATGGGCTAGTAACCCCTTCTCCTGTACACATTTACTAAAAAAGAGAAGAAGAAAAACTTTATAAAACTGGGATGTTTGAATGTGTGTGGATGTAGTGCGGATGATAAGAAAGAGATGATTGCTGATGTTATGAATGAAAATAAGTTGGATGTCCTGGCCCTAAGCGAAATAAAGCTGAAGGGGTAGGCGAGTTTCAGTGGGGAGAAATAAATGGGATTAAGTCAGGAGTATCTGAGAGAGTTAGAGCTAAGGAAGGGGTAGCAATAATGTTGAAGGACCAGTTATGGATTGAGAAGAGGGAATATAAATGTGTAAATTCAAGGATTATGTGGATTAAAATAAGGGTCGGATGCGAAAAGTGGGTCATAGTAAGCGTGTATGCACCTGGAGAAGAGAGGAGTGTAGAGGAGAGAGAGAGATTTTGGGAGATGTTAAGCAAATGTATAGGAACTTTTGAACCAAGTGAGAGAGTAATTGTGGTAGGAGACCTAAATGCTAATGTAGGAGAAACATGTAGAGAGGGTGTGGTAGGTAAGTTTGGGGTGCCAGGTGTAAATGATAATGGGAGCCCTTTGATTGAACTTTGTATAGAAAGGGGTTTAGTTATAGGTAATACATATTTTAAGAAAAGAGGATAAATAAGTATACAAGATATGACGTAGGGCGTAATGACAGTAGTTTGTTGGACTATGTATTGGTAGATAAAAGACTGTTGAGTAGACTTCAGGATGACATGTTTATAGAGGGGCCACAGATATATCAGATCACTTTTTAGTTGTAGCTAAAGTGGGAGTAAAAGGTAGATGGGATACAAGGAAAATAGAAGCAGTAAGTAAGAGAGAGGTGAAGGTTTATAAACTAAAAGAGGAGGCAGTTAGGGTAAGATATAAACAACTATTGGAGGATAGATGGGCTAGTGAGAGTGTAGGCAATGGGGTCGAAGATGTATGGGGTAGGTTAAAGAATGTAGTGTTAGAGTGTTCAGCAGAAGTTTGTGGTTACAGGAAAGTGGGTGCAGGAGGGAAGAAGAGCAATTGGTGGAATGATGATGTAAAGAGAGTATTAAGGGAGAAAAAGTTAGCATATGAGAGGTTTTTACAAAGTAGAAGTAATGCAAGGAGGGAAGAGTATATGGAGAGAAAAAGAGAGGTTAAGAGAGTGGTGAAGCAATGTAAAAAGAGAGCAAATGAGAGAGTGGGTGAGATGTTATCAACAAATTTTGTTGACAATAAGAAAAAGTTTTGGAGTGAGATTAATAAGTTGAGGAAGCCTAGGGAACAAATGGATTTGACAGTTAAAAATAGGAGAGGAGAGTTATTAACCCTTAAACGGTCCAAACGTATATATATGTTCTTACCGCTACTGCCCCAAACGTACAGTCAACCCCCGGTGCTCGACGGCATCGGAGGTCGCCCAAATCGGTGTTCAATGGTTTTTTTACAAGAATTTTGGCTCGGTATTAGGCGGCCACTCGGAGTTGGACGAGTTGGCTATCCGTCCTGGATGCGTACGCGTGTGTGCCGTGGCCCAGCTGTGCGCCCAGGCACTCAGTGTGCTATTGTTTACAAGCAAGCGACCACTACCCACGCACCACCCACGCATTCATACCATATATATTGTCATTATTCCAGTGTTTTTAGTGCTTGCAACTGCTAAATAAGCCACCATGGGACCCAAGAAAGCTCCTAGTGCCAAGCCTGTGGTAAAGAATGTCAGAAATACGGTAGAATTGAAGAAGGAGATGATAGCAAAATATGAAAGTGGAGTGCGTGTCACTGAGCTGGCCAGGCTCTATGGCAAATCCCATTCAACCATCTCTTCCATTTTGGCCAAGAGAAAGGAAATCAAGGACGCTGTTGTTGCGAAAGGTGCAAGTATGGTCACAAAACAGAGATCTCAAGTGCTGGAACAAGTGGAAACTTTGTTGTTGTTGTGGATCAATGAGAAACAGTTAACAGAGATAGTGTTACGCAGGTAATAATATGTGAAAAAGCAAGGCAGTTGCATGATGATCTCGTCAAGAAAATGCCTGCAACGAGTGCTGAAGTGAACGAATTTAAAGCCAGCAAAGGCTGGTTTGACAGATTTAAGAAGCGAAGTGGCATACATAGTGTTGTGAGGCATGGTGAGGCAGCCAGTTTTGACAAAAGTGCGGCTGAAAAATATGTGCAGGAATTCGTGGGGTACATAGAGGCTGAACAATTCCAACCCCAACAAGTGTTCAATTGTGACGAAACAGGCCTGTTTTGGAAGAAAATGCCAAACAGGACCTTCATTACACAGGAGGAAAAGGCACTCCCAGGGCATAAGCCTATGAAAGACAGGCTAACTCTCATGATGTGTGCTCATTCAAACATTTCACAACAAATTTATTGTGTTTATTGCTGGTTTATTGATTGTCACTGTGAAGTAAGTCACCATGGGTCCAAAGAAGCTTCCTAGTGGCACCCCTGTGGTAAAGAAAGTGAGGAACACCATCGAACTAAAGAAGGAGATACGAAGTAGAAAAATATGAGAGTGGCGTACGTGTGGGGGAGCTTGCCAGGATGTACAACAAAAACAAATCTACTATCACCTCTATCCTGGCAAAGAGAAAAGAAATCAAGTAAGCTAATGTTGCGAAAGGTGTTGATATGTTAACGAAAAATAGATCACAAACAGTGGATGAGGTTGAGAAGTAGTTGGTGGTGTGGATCAACGAAAAACAGATAGCGGGTGACAGTGTTTCCATGGCGATAATTTGTGAAAAGGCAAGGCAGTTGCAAGCAGATCTTGTCAAGAAAATGCCTGGAACCAGTGCTGATGTGAGTGATTTTAAGGCCAGCAAAGGCTGGTTTAACAGATTTAGGAAACGTAGTGGCATACATTACTTCCCAAGAACGGAAGTAACCCCAGATAGGGCTTTGATACCTGAAGTCCTAATGGAGGGGGATTTCCCTTCCAAACACTAAGCCCTCCCTCACTCCTCCTCCTCCCTATCTTCCAGATGCCAGCAAGTCTCTTCAATAAAAGTAAGTAAATTTTATTTTAAATGTACAGTGGACCTCCGAGTTTCGGTCATAATTCATTCCAGAAGGCTGTTCAAGTGCCATTACCGAACGAATTTGTTCCCTTAAGGAAAAATGTAAATTAGATTAGTCCTTTCAGACCCCCAAAAATACACATACAAAAGCACTTACAATATTAAACTTACATAATTGTTCGATTTCCAAGGTGACCGAAACTCGGGGTTCCACTGTAAATTTATAAATTTAATGTGTGTTGTTATTATGTGTTGAGTGTATGTAAAACTATAGTTAATCTTTAAAAAATGTATTTTTTGTGAATATTTTCGGGTGTCTGGAACGGATTAATTGTATTTACATTATTTCTTATGGGAAATAATGGTTCGAGTTTAGGCCTAGCTCCTGGAACGGATTACGGCCTATACTCTGGGGTCCACTGTACTGTATACTTTTTCACTAAGGTCATTTGCTTCTACTACAGTAGGGCCCCGCTTTTCGGCGATTTGCCTTTCGGCGTTCCGTTCATACATCAAGTTCAAATTATGACCAAAACTTTTGTATACGGCGAGCGGTTTTTCAGATATGGCGCGCGCCACCTGGTTTGTTTACATTTTCTGTGAGCACATCTCTCTATTATGTAATAATCACTTGGGCACATTAAATGTCCAATTTTACATCAATATAGACATTTTCATTAATCCATCTATGATATTTTCTTCAAAATTATGTAAGAAACACGTTACATAGCATATAAACATGCTGTTTATATGCTATGTAGGTGTGGTTGCCGGGCAGAGGGAAAACATTACATAATACGTACTAATAATAATCACTCTTGGGCACATTAAATGTCTTATTTTATGTTAATATAGACATTTTCATTTAACCATCTATGATATTTTCTTCAAAATTATATAAGAAACACTTTACAAAGCATATAAACATGCTGTTTATATGCTATGGTGTTGCTGGGCGGAGGGAAAACATTACGTAATACAGTGGACCCTCGGTTAACGAATACCCCGGAAATCGTGCAATTATGTAAGTATAATTTTGTAAGTTCTTGTGGAAGTGTATTTTTGGGGGTCTGAAATAGACTAACCTACGTGAAATTTTCCTTAAGGGAGTAAATTCGTTCGGTAATGGCACTTGAGCAGACTTCAGGAGTGAAGTTTTTACGAAACTCGGGGGTCCACTGTACTAATAATAATCACTCTTGGGCACAATAAATGTCTTATTTTACATTAATATAGATATTTTCATTAACCCTTTAGGGGTTTCG
Organism: Cherax destructor; assembly: GCA_009830355.1. Lineage (NCBI taxonomy): Eukaryota > Metazoa > Arthropoda > Malacostraca > Decapoda > Parastacidae > Cherax > Cherax destructor. Next base: position 3,331 of record WNWK01025330.1, on the reverse strand, counting down.
TCCTTACTAGTACGGCTTATGTGCCAGGGTTTTCGTCGTAATAGTACTCCTAAATTCTAGCGCCCTCAAATCAAGCAGAAACAGGCTGGTAGGCCTAGATGTGAGAGAATGGGTCTGTGCGGTCAGTGTGCGCAGTATAAAAAAAATCCTGCACACCACAGTGCATAATGAGGGAAAAAATACTGACCGTGTTTTTGGTTTAAAACAGCGACTTTGCAGTCTTTTTTCGTATGGTATTTATGCTTGTATTCTCGTTTTCTTAGTCTCATTTGATAGAATGGATGATATATTACAGAAATAGAGATAATTTTGACTGGTTTCACGATGACAATTACCTGAAGCTGAGCGCAAAGTAGTGAAAATGTTCAATTTTTGCCGATGTTCAAGTGTAAACAAATCACGCAATGCGACTAGTACACATCAACTGGGTAGTCTAATATTCTTGCACAAATGCGCTGATATTATTTATACCATTTTTACAATGATGCAGTTGTATACATAACAGTAAATCTATTTTTTGTGAGAATAAAAATTCAAAATTAAAGCATAAGTAATGTAAAAGGGGCCTGGAGACGTAACTAATGAACAGATAAAATGTTATTTGAGTGCCAGGAATGTCTGTCTCATTTATTCTGGACCCTATTTTGAAATTGGCATCTTTTGAAATTTGTGTGAAATTGGCCAAATTGCCAATTTCTGACCACCTTATTGGGTAGTTGAAATCGGTAAATAGGCGGTTTCTTGTACTCAATTGATAGAACAAATGGAATTCTAGCGAAATAGCTGTAATTTTAGTAGACTGAAACATTGGAATTTGCCGAAAATAGGGCTCAAAGTGGGCGAAATCGCCGATGCGTAAATGTCATCAATACCACTAACTTCGCGAAAGCATAATTCCATTAGTTTTCGATCAAATTTCATAATTTTGGTGTCGTTATGATCGGAAAAAGATTATCATTTCATAAGAATTTTTTTTTTTTTTTCCGAAAAATTTGCGACCCTGAGAACGAGTTTGGGAGAGGGCCTGGCAACCCCCAAAGGGTTAATTCATCTATGATATTTTCTTCAAAATTATTTAAAAAACACATTACATAGCATATAAACATGATGCATACACCCACAGAATAAAAATTGACAAATATGAGATTTGTTTACAAAGCGACTTAGTAGGAGTGTCGGAAGAATTACGTTTTCTCTAGTCAAACACTGAGGGATAACTATAGAAAATATTCCTTTCATATGCCTTCACTCTATATATAGCTATTTACAACCCTTGTGGGTTTAGCGCTTCTTTTTTATTATGATAATAATAATAATAATAATAATACTATCATTAATAGCCACACTGAACAGATAAAATCTATAAACGCAAAGGTTGAGGAAGCAGTAAAGGAGTGGAAGAACAGCATGGATAACCAGTTTAATGACTACCTTGCACTACAAGAGGACAAAACCGAGCAAGATAAGTTATCAGACGCAGTAATAGTGAACAGTCCATACTTTCCCAGTGATATGACCCAAGCAAACAGTAAAGACATTACTTTACAGATCATCAAAGATCAAATAAACGTAAATGTACCAGTGACAGACATAAAGAAGCACGATTACTAGGTTCCCATGGTAGAAAAAGTGTTATGATTAGATTCACCACACATGACAGGAAAACAGATCTAATTAAATCATCTATTTTAGCCAGGAAACAAGTATTCATTAATGAGTGTCTGACCAAAACGTCAGAACCTCTGGTATAGAATCAGAAAACTTAAGCGAGAGAATAATGAAAAATCCACCAATGTTTCACCGCGATGGAAAAATCCTAGTGAAGAAAACAAGTGTAGGTCAGTTGTATACTATCACAAATGAGAATGAACTATCAAGATTCCTTAGGGATGCAAATATTACAGAGACTGTATAAACACAATGTCCAAACCAAACCCTACGTATAGTGTAGTGTATGTTTTGCCCATCTACCTCATTTAAGTATTTGTCTATCCTTTGATGAATACTTTTGACAAATAGTTTTACTTTTATTTTTAAATACATACAATTTTTACTTGTGCCATTTTTCAACCCACATACCTATATATTTTTATCAGCTTACTTGCTTAGAATTTATGACAGTGGTACAATTCGATGGTCCCAAAATGCCCTTTTTAAGTTTATTTTTAAATGCTTTAGTAAATTTTTGGGGGTGTAAAGGACTAGTCTATTTCCCTTTTTTCCTTATGGATAAATTCGTTTGTAATACTTTAACAGCATTCTTGACGAAAAATTCGTAACTCAGTACCCTGTCTATTAATCACCTTATTTTCTAAAATTGTACTTATCTTTTAATATTTTTAATACTAATAAATTTTACTTTTGACTTTTATACATACATTATCTCTTTTAATAATTAACTGATTTTCATTATATTGCCTTTAATAAATTCTATAATCACAACTAATCAATACTGAATCTTAATATTTGCTCCATTATAACTTAATACTAATCATAGTAACTTTCCAACCAGTTCTATTAGCTAGTTAAATAATAAATCAATTACACTGTAAAGATATATCCTAAACCTCTGTGACTTCTATTCAAAATCTGTTAATCCCAAATTTGCTAGAAAAAACAATTGATCAGATATCATATCTTTAAGTTTAACATTATTAGAATCCCCTATATATAAACTTGTTTAATTAAATAACTTACTTCAGGTGCAATCCCGGTGCTATGCCTGCATACTAGGAGCTTTCATGTACACCTATGTAATTCAATACCAAATGTAACTTTTTATCATGTCCAAATAAAAATTATTATTATTTTATTATTATTATTATTATTAATTCTTATTAGCTGTAAATTGACTAAGCTCATTCTTTTCATTTTTGTAAACATATTCAACGTACTAACTCACGTGCCAAAAAATCCTTTGCATTGTCCTATTCTTAGGTCTACTTGTGTTTAAGTTTAATTATAGAATCACACTAAATCTTATGATTCCAAACATTGATCCTGAAATCAACCTTCTATTAAATGACTTACATGAACCTAACAACAACTGTCATTACTACACAGCAGAACAGGCTAAAACACTACTCAAATCCAACAATAACATAACTATCTTTAATTACAATGTCAGATCTTTAAGCAAACATTTTGATGACCTCACTGCATTATTAAACTCACTTCAGGCCAGTATGTCCATCATTGCTCTCACTGAAACATGGTTAAAGCCTCATACTACAGATATCATGCCATTCCTGGTTTTCACAGCCATACACAATTGTCGGCCAGACCAACAAGGAGATTGGCACAGCTATGTTCTACTCAGACCAGCTTGAAT
>WNWK01025329.1:0-28676 GCA_009830355.1 Cherax destructor | reverse complement strand
TGGAGGGAAGGCGGGTAGGGGTCGGCCTAGGAAAGGTTGGAGGGAGGGGGTAAAGGAAGTTTTGTGTGCGAGGGGCTTGGACTTCCAGCAAGCATGTGTGAGCGTATTTGATAGGAGTGAATGGAGGCATATGGTTTTTAATACTTGACGTGCTGTTGGAGTGTGAGCAAAGTAACATTTATGAAGGGATTCAGGGAAACCGGCAGGCCGGACTTGAGTTCTGGAGATGGGAAGTACAGTGCCGGCACTCTGAAGGAGGGGTGTTAATGTTGCAGTTTTATAACTGTAGTGTAAAGCACCCTTCTGGCAAGACAGTGATGGAGTGAATGATGATGAAAGTTTTTCTTTTTCGGGCCACCCTGCCTTGGTGGGAATCGGCCGATGTGTTAATAAAAAAAAAATAATAATTTTAAATCTCTATCTTTCCCCTGTCATCTTTCATTATTTTTATTTCTCCCTTCAGTCTCCTGAAGCCCGTGAATAATCAGTAATCTCGCCTCTCATTTTTCCCATTTCTTTTCCCTCCATATGTCTGTATGTGATTTGATCATTTTGTTTGCAGTTTCCCATATCTCCTGGACTTCCCATTTGCCTCATAACATTTCTACAAAGGACTTCTTAGTTCCTTCCCCTCTGTTAGTTCCTTCGCTGGCTACAGATGTTCTTTTCTCTATCTTCTTGCCCTTTTCATTCCTCTTTTTCATTTCATGCTGCAAGTCTTTCAAATCCTCTTCCAAGCTCTGTATTTTTGCCTCAACAGCTGCAGTTTATGTCTCCCATTTCTTGCTCTCTGTAGACAGCCACTTCTCTATTGCTTTGAAAAATTTGTTGAGTTTTTTTCCCACTCTTGTTCCATCATTCCCTTGAGCCCTGCTACCCATGCTTCCTTCACAGACCAATCTTCCTCAGTTCCTTTGCCTCTTGATTCTGCTTTTTGAGATCCAATTTTTTGTCCTGGTTAGAATATGCTAACTTCCACAAGTTGCAATCTGTGTAATCACCTATTTGTGGTTGCAGGGGTCGCTTCATAGCTTCTGGCCCCGCCTCTTTACTGATTGCTACTAGGTCCTCTCTCTCCCTGTTCCATGAGCTTTATCAAACCTAGTCTTAAAGCTATGTATGGTTCCTGCCTCTACTACATCACTTTCTAGGCTATTCCACTTCCTGACAACTCTTTGACTGAAGAAATACTTCCTAACATCCTTTTGACTCATAGGAGTCTTCAACTTCCAATTGTGACCCCTTGTTTCTGTGTCCCCTCTCTGGAACATCTTGTCTCTGTCCACCTTATCTATTCCTCGCAGTATTTTATATGTCGTTATCATGTCTCCCCTAACCCTCCTGTCCTCTAGTGTCGTCAGGTCGATTTCTCTTAACCTTTCTTCGAAGGACAATCCCCTTAGCTCTGGGACTAGTCTTGTTGCAAACCTTTGCACTTTCTCTAATTTCTTGACGTGCTTGACCAGGTGTGGGTTCCAAACTGGTGCTGAATACTCCAGTACGGGCCTGACGTGTATGGTGTACAGAGTCTTGAACGATTCCTTAGTGAGGTATTGATGTGTGCCTCAGGAGATGTGCTCAGTATTATACTCACCCTTAGATCTTGTAATCGTCTCTTCGCTGGTCACTACTAGGTCCACTCTCTTCCTGCTCCATGAGCTTTATTGTACTTCTTCTTAATGCTATGTATGGATTCTGCTTCCACTACATCACTCTCCAGACTGTTCCACTTCCTGACAACTCTATGACTGAAGAAGTACTTCCTAACTTCCCTGTGACTCATCTGAGTTTTCAACTTCCTGTTGTTACCCCTTGTGGGTGTGTCACATTTCTGAAACATTCTGTCCGTATCTACTTTGTCAATTCCTTTCAGCATTTTATATGTCATTATCATGCCTCTCCTATCCCTCCTGTCCTCCAGTTTTGTCAGGTTGAGTTCCCTTAACCTTTCCTCGTAGGACAAACCCCTCAGCTACGGGACTAGTGTTGTTGTAAACCTTGAAACTTTCTCAAATTTTTTGACATGTTTGACCCGGTGTGGGTTCCATGCTGGTGGTGCACACTCCAATATGGGCCTGACGTTGATATTGAAACGCTATTCTCAAGTTTGCCAGGTGCCCATATGCTGCAGCACTTATTTATTTTGTCAATGTGAGCCTCAGGAAATGTGCTCGGTATGATGTTCACCCCACGATCCATTTCCCTGAATAAGTTTTGCAGTCTTTGACTTCTTAGACTGTACTCCGTCTGCGGTCTTCCTTGTCCTTTCACAAACTTCATAACTTCGCACTTGCTGATGTATATATGTGTGTATGTGTGTGAGTACTCACCTAATTGTACTTGTCTAATTGTGGTTGCAGGGGTCGAGACTTAGCTCCTGGCCCCGCCTCTTCACTGACCGCTACTAGGTCCTCTCTCTCTCTCTCATATGTGTGTGTGTGTGTGTGTGTGTGTGTGTATGTGTGTCTTTATACCGGTGTTCTTATGTGTGTGCTTGTGTGTGCACACGTGGGCGAGGCTATGTGGTGGGGAGAGAAGGCTGAGTGAGTGTGAGTGGGGAGAGAAAGCTGAGTGAGTGTGAGTGGGGAGAGAAGGCTGAGTGAGTGTGAGTGGGGAATGTGGGAATGGTGAGGGATGTAAGTAGCACTATTTTACTTTTTTCTTTTTTGACAATTCAAGAAATAATAAAATAAAATCAAAAATATTTAAAAATAAAGATTTAGATTAGTGTGGATGAGTGAGTTGCCGAGGCTGCCTGCCTGGGACAGCCAGCGTGACTGGGCCTGCCTGGGACAGCCAGCGTGACTGGGACTGCCTGGGACAGCCAGCGTAACTGGGCCTGCCTGGGATAGCCAGCGTGACTGGGCCTGCCTGGGACAGCCAGCGTGACTGGGCCTGCCTGGGACAGCCAGCGTGACTGGGCCTGCCTGGGATAGCCAGCGTGACTGGGCCTGCCTGGGACAGCCAGCGTGACTGGGCCTGCCTGGGACAGCCAGCGTAACTGGGCCTGCCTGGGATAGCCAGCGTGACTGGGCCTGCCTGGGACAGCCAGCGTGACTGGGCCTGCCTGGGACAGCCAGCGTGACTGGGCCTGCCTGGGATAGCCAGCGTGACTGGGCCTGCCTGGGACAGCCAGCGTGACTGGGCCTGCCTGGGATAGCCAGCGTGACTCGGCCTGCCTGGGACATCCAGTGTGACTGGGACTGCCTGGGACAGCCACCGTGACTGGGCCTGCCTGGGACAGCCAGCGTGACTGGGCCTGCCTGGGACAGCCAGCGTGACTGGGCCTGCCTGGGACAGCCAGCGTGACTGAGCCTGCCTGGGACAGCCAGCGTGACTGGGCCTGCCTGGGACAGCCAGCGTGACTGGGCCTGCCTGGGATAGCCAGAGTGACTGGGCCTTCCTGGGACAGCCAGCGTGACTGGGCCTGCCTGGGACAGCCAGCGTGACTGGGCCTGCCTGGGACAGCCAGCGTGACTGGGCCTGCATGGGACAGCCAGCGTGACTGGGCCTGCCTGGGATAGCCAGCGTGACTGGGCCTGCCTGGGACAGCCAGCGTGACAGGGCCTGCCTGGGATAGCCAGCGTGACTGGGCCTGCCTGGGACAGCCAGCGTGACTGGGCCTGCCTGGGACAGCCAGCGTGACTGGGCCTGCCTGGGATAGCCAGGGTGACTGGGCCTGCCTGGGACAGCCAGCGTGACTGGGCCTGCCTGGGATAGCCAGAGTGACTGGGCCTGCCTGGGACAGCCAGCGTGACTGGGCCTGCCTGGGACAGCCAGCGTGACTGGGCCTGCCTGGGACAGCCAGCGTGACTGGGCCTGCCTGGGACAGCCAGTGTGACTGGGCCTGCCTGGGACAACCAGCTTGACTGGGCCTGCCTGGGATAGCCAGCGTGACTGGGCCTGCCTAGGACAGCCAGTGTGACTGGGCCTGCCTGGGACAGCCAGCGTGACTGGGCCTGCCTGGGACAGCCAGCGTGACTGGGCCTGCCTGGGACAGCCAGCTTGACTGGGCCTGCCTGGGATAGCCAGCGTGACTGGGCCTGCCTAGGACAGCCAGCGTGACTGGGCCTGCCTGGGACAGCCAGCGTGACTGGGCCTGCCTGGGACAGCCAGGGTGACTGGGCCTGCCTGGGACAGCCAGCGTGACTGGGCCTGCCTGGGATAGCCAGCGTGACTGGGCCTGCCTGGGACAGCCAGCGTGACTGGGCCTGCCTGGGATAGCCAGCGTGACTGGGCCTGCCTGGGACAGCCAGCGTGACTGGGCCTACCTTTGACTTCAACACCAAGGAAACCTGACCTGAAACGATCGTACCTGCTATGTGACCACCCCTGATCAACGAAGGAGGGTTCAAAACCCCCCTAGTGACACGACCATAGTTCAGACGATCATACTGCAGCTTTTGCCGCTTCTACCGAACACCTGTATGTAATGTTGAAAATGGTGTAAAATAATGAGTAAAAACGAAGAGTAAGACGCCTATACATCAGTTGGGAATCTTTATTAATGAAGGATTCTGAGTAGGTGAAACCTTTTCAATCAATAAAGTTGCCCAACTTTGCACGAGTGTCTTACTCTTCCTTCTATATATTAAATAGGACATCACCTACATTTCTAATTCCTGTTTAATCCCCGATAAAGGTCATATCACCAAAGTCATTAATTATATAAGTGGTTACTTATTACACTTTAAGCAAATACAGAAATGTGTTTTAATTCAGCTTATAAGGATTAGCTTCATCCAATGAACCTCCATAAGTATTCGAGGCCCAGGGCATCTGTGTTGGCTTTGTAGGTAACAAGACCCCTGTGAAAGGAATTTGGAATAAATTGCTTTGTAAATAGCTAAAATAGGAGAATCCTCTCTGATATTCAAACCAACTTTAAAAAAAAATTAATTACTCTTCTGTGTATGCATGTGCATGAGTTTACATCTGCATTTGCATATGCAAAAGTGATATCAAAGAGCAAAATTTCAGTCATCATATTTTGGAAATCGAGTGAACACTACTAAAAGCAGCCTTTTACTTCCTATTTTATGTGAAGGTCGGAATGACTGATGTCCCATAAACCTGAAATACAACTCTCCGCATGCTTATTGCAGCACCGTGCTCCAACAATCGTGTTGGTGGTAGTAGTATTGGTGGTGATGAGGGTTGTAGTGGTGTGGGTTAGTTGGTGATGATGTTAGTAATTACTGGCAATAACGTCGTTGCTACTTATAAGATAAAAAGGTGCGAAGGAAGGAGATGAGCGTCTGTCAGTGGTGAACGGATTGGTGTTGATGGGAAAAGTGATGGTAGTGATGGGGGCAGTGGTGGTAGTGATGGGGGCAGTGGTGGTAGTGATAGGGGCAGTGGTGGTAGTGATGGGGGCAGTGGTGGTAGTGATGGGGGCAGTGGTGGTAGTGATAGGGGCAGTGGTGGTAGTGATAGGGGCAGTGGTGGTAGTGATGGGGGCAGTGGTGGTAGTGATAGGGGCAGTGATGGTAGTGATGGGGCAGTGGTGGTAGTGATGGGGGCAGTGGTGGTAGTGATGGGGGCAGTGGTGGTAGTGATGGGGGCAGTGGTGGTAGTGATAGGGGCAGTAGTGGTAGTGATGGGGGCAGTCGTGGTAGTGATGGGGGCAGTGGTGGTAGTGATGGGGCAGTGGTGGTAGTGATGTGGGCAGTGGTGGTAGTGATAGGGGCAGTGGTGGTAGTGATGGGGGCAGTGGTGGTAGTGATAGGGCAGTGGTGGTAGTGATGGGGGCAGTGGTGGTAGTGATGGGGGCAGTGGTGGTAGTGATGGGGCAGTGGTGGTAGTGATGGGGGCAGTGGTGGTAGTGATAGGGGCAGTGTGGTAGTGATGGGGCAGTGGTGGTAGTGATAGGGGCAGTGGTGGTAGTGATGGGGGCATTGGTGGCAGTGATGGGGCAGTGGTGGTAGTGATGGGGGCAGTGGTGATAGTGATAGGGGCAGTGGTGGTAGTGATAGGGGCAGTGGTGGTAGTGATGGGGGCAGTATTGGTAGTGATGGGGGCAGTGGTGGTAGTGATGGGGGCAGTGGTGGTAGTGATAGGGGCAGTGGTGGTAGTGATAGGGGCAGTGGTGGTAGTGATGGGGGCAGTGGTGGTAGTGATAGGGGCAGTGGTGGTAGTGATGGGGGCAGTGGTTGTAGTGATGGGGGCAGTGGTGGTAGTGATGGGGCAGTGGTGGTAGTGATGTGGGCAGTGGTGGTAGTGATGGGGGCAGTGGTGGTAGTGATGGGGGCAGTGGTGGTAGTGATGGGGCAGTGGTGGTAGTGATGGGGGCAGTGGTGGTAGTGATGGGGCAGTGGTGGTAGTGATGGGGGCAGTGGTGGTAGTGATGGGGGCAGTGGTGGTAGTGATGGGGGCATTGGTGGTAGTGATGGGGGCAGTGGTGGTAGTGATGGGGCAGTGAAACTGATAATGTTACTGCTACTCTTGCTTGTGCTGGTGCAGGAGCCGTTATTGGCATAGCTCAGAAGTAACTCGAGTTACGAGTTATTTCGGGTCTTATAGCCCACTAAATTCTGAAGAGGTCAGAAGAACCGGGAAAGAGAGATAGATAGAGAGAGAGAGAAAGAGAGAGAGACAGAGAGAGAAAAAAAACAGAGAGAGAGAGAGAGACATTTATAGGCGAATCAAAAGAAGCGAGAGACACTTAAGGAATCAAAAGTGAAATAAGGAAAGCCAAAGGAGATTATGAATTTAAAGTCACAAGGGAATCGAAAACCAACCCAAAAGGTTTCTTTCGGGTATACAGGAGTGCGAGAGAGCGAGGTATGACCAGAGCTTTGGTAAGATGGGGAAGGAAGAAGGATGGAAATATGGGAAAGGGGTGGGTGGATGTAGGGGAGATAGGGCAATAAAGGAAAGTGGCCTAACCACTTTGGCGCATTTTATACAATTGTGTGTGTATGTGTTGTGTTATTCATGCATTCATTAAAGTCATAAGATAGGTATACCTCCTGCCCATCAGTTGCACACAGTTATACCAGCTGTATACCAGCATGCCGCTGAGTTGGAAGGATGCATACTTTTTGCATTTTTTTTTGAGCAAGAGGTCGGTCGTTAGGCTGTTGCTGCAGATGGTAGTTGCAGGGCGTTCGATGGAGATTGACTGCTAACCTGAAGTTGGTTGGCTGAGCAGTTTCTGAGGAGGTGTCCTGTCGTAGGATGTTTGCAGATGTTACAAGGTTAGATGTAAGGTGTAGTGCATTTATCCTTGTTGTTGGACATAGAATGGTTCTGGTGGTATCTATTCTACTATTTCTTCGGGGAGGTCACTCAGGATCTTTGGTCTTGGGAAGTTCTCCTTGTGAATGAAGCGTCGGACTCTTTGTTGGAGGGTCATTCTGTGGGTTCTGTGGGGAGGTGTGCTGATGATGTAGTCGGTGGTGTTCGTTGGTTGGGGAGGGTTTTCTCTGTCTGGAATATAGAGTTCCAGCATGTCATATAGTTGTCTCTTTTTTAGTTTATCTAGCCTGACATTCATTGCAACGATCTGTTGTTAGATGTGCAGGTCTGCCATCCTGATTCTGTCTCTAAGCCTGGTGCCAGTGATAAAGCGGAGTGCTCTGTTCTGGATTCTTTGAAGCTGTAGCATGTTGGATTTAGTTGTTTGTGACATTGGTATACAAGGGTATTCCAGCAAAGGTCTTATCATCATCTTATAAAGGTGTTTCTTGATGTGGGAGGGGGCTTCTTTGTATCTGAATAGTTGACTGAGGCGAATTTTTGCTAGGTTCACCTTTTTGGTGTTGTGAGATATGGAATGGAGCAATCTGTCGATCTCATAACCCAGAACCTTGTTTGGGTTTCTGATAGCGCTATTTGTACCTCTGATGGAAATACCACCATTGTCTTCTATGGTTGATACAAAACAGCCGATGGTGCTGATGAGGACTTTATCTGGGTTAGTTGTGATTCTCCATTTTTTCTCCCAGTTACCTGTTCTTCGTAGTTCCGCATTCATTTTCTCTATTTCTCCTATGCTTGTTTGTACCTGATATGGGGGTGGATGATGCTATATGGATAACATCATATCCAAATTGGATGATGATGGTATCATTGAATTCGGGCTGAGGAAGGTCGTTTACATATATATTGAATAGTATGGGATTGAGGTATGAGCCCTGTGGTACTCCAGCTGTCGGTGTGAAAGGTGCTGCAGACTTTCCATTGAAGGTGGGGATGATGCTTCTGCCTGATAAGAAGTTGTATATGAGCCTGAGAAAGGTCCAGTTGTGGTCTGGAAGGTCGGCAAGTTTGAATATGAGGCCGTCGTGCCACAGACTGTCGAAGGTTTTGTGTACATCCCTAGTCGCAATTAAGGCAAGGTTTCCTTGTTTCCTCAGGCTGTCCACCGCATCAAAGATGATATTTGTAGCATGTTGCGTTCCGCGGTGGGACCTGAACCCAAACTGCTTTTTGGTGAAGAGGTGGTTGAATTCCATGTAGTAGTTCAGTCTGTTGGAGATGATTTTTCCGAAGACTTTGCCAGTGACTTTCAGTAGGGAGATGGGTCTGTACTTATCCGGTTTCCGGTTGTCCTTATTGGGTTTTGCGATGAAAATCATTCTTGCTGTCTTAAATGCCACTGGGAAGTATCATGTCTTAAATGCCACTGGGAAGTATTCATGTTGTCCTTTATCTCCCTGGTTGGTTGGTACCGCTGGTAGATCTTTTAAGTTGTTAGTTCGCAGCATGCATGTGTGGTCTCAGTGATTCTTTCGTGGATGGGATGGTTTTCAAGAGAGATAGTATGGTCTTTTCCTAGGTAGTCCCTGAAGGGGCCAAAGCCTAGTGTTTTTAGGTTGGGTTTGGGGTAGGTGTTTATGCGGAACGGCAAAGATTGAAGCTTTATTATGACAGGAATGTGGTCTGAACCGACGTCACCTGGTGAGACTCTACAGTGGAACAGGTCACAGTCCCTGTTGGTGAGTACTACGTCGGGTGTCCCTGGTTGGGGGCCCACATATGACTTGAAGAATGGGGCTTAGAACGACAGATTTCTTGTTACCATAATATTGAATAGTTGTTTACCCTTTTGGTCACCCAGCGGTCGGGCGGCGCCACAGTTAAAGAGAGCAGGGTGATGGGCGTTAAAGTTCCCTGCTAGGACTATAGGGACATTTCTACTGAGTACGGCTGCCTGGGAAAAAAGTAAGCTGTTCCCACTATAAGCCGCCCATATGAGGTCGACAGTTCTATCGCTAAGATGTTGTTTCGTCGACATGGATGTTGTGGAATGCATACCCCTGCTTCACTAGGACGGCCACTCCACTGATGGGCCCTCTGGATTTCTCGAGTGTTGAGTAACCAGGCAGTTTTATATGTGGGTCTGGTCTGGCTGCTGTCTCGTTCAGAAGGATAATGTCCGGATTGTGGTTGCATAGTTCTGCTTCAAGGAGGTAGCGGTTGTTGAAGAAGTGTTGGATGTTGTTTTGAAAAAAAATCGTGATCCCCATTATTTTATGTGTTTAGCGTTGGTGCTGCGTACAGAGAGTTGGTGTCTTAGGTTATAGCCGCCTGGTGTGTGTATGCTTTCCCTGCTGGATTCATTGGGGGATGGGGGGTTGTAGTACTGAGTGGTTTTCTGTGAGCAGAATAGGTGGTCCTCCTCGATACTGTTGGTATTCTGACAACAGGGACACGTCGGATGCTTCGTTCCCTAGGCGTGCTGGGTCATCAACCCCGACCACTTCGGGGATGGGAGATAATGGGTTCTCTACATGGAAGGATAAACTGGGGAGTTGGGCTGGTTGCCCAGCAGCTGTCTCACTCAGAGCAGCAGTGGAACCTGATTGGTCATTTAGGTCAGCCTCTACGGTGGCAGGTTGTGCAACACTGTTTGGTGCAAGTGCAGGGATCGTAACTTCCCTGCTAGGGGTTGGTTGGTTAGGTGTGGGTGCTTTGGGTTGACTCAACAATGAGCGCACTTTGTCAGGGATGATAATGGCTGAGACTCCGTTTGCTACTAACATCTCGTTGAGGAGGGTAGCGCACAGCTGGTCATCCCCCTTTGCCAAGTCTCTGGCAAGCATGTACATAACAGTACCATTCATAACCCCTTCTTAGATGGACCCCTGGAGAGATAGGGTAGGAGGGTGGAACTTGGGCTTGGTGTGAGTCGGGATTTGGTCCTGACATTGTTGCTTGTAGAGGTGGCAATAAGAGCTCTGCTAGAGTTCGGTAGACTGGGGAAAGATTCATGGGACAGCATGGGAGGTGACTATGTACTGGTTTTCTTGGCATTCGCCAGTTTCTTGTTCTCCAGAATTTTCTGAACTGTAGACTTCCTGATGGGGCAGCTGGGGGAGACAGCATGGTGTTTCCCGTCACAGAGGGCACACGTAGGTATGCTCCTGTTGGTGCAATCCCTGTAAACATGTTCTCCTGCTGGAGTTTTATGACACGGTAACAGAAGTAAGACACGAGAGAGAGGGGTGGATAGACTGCATTTTCTTGGACTGCAAGAAGGCGTTCGACACAGTTCCTCACAAGAGGTTAATGCAAAAGCTAGAGGATCAGGCACACGTAACAGGAAAGGCACTGCAATGAATCAGAGAATATCTGACAGGAAGGCAACAACGAGTCATGGTACGTGACGAGGTGTTAGAGTGAGCACCTGTGACGAGTGGGGTTCCACAAGGGTCAGTCCTAGGACCTGTACTGTTTTTGGTATATGTGAATGACATAACGGAAGGGATAGACTCAGAAGTGTCCCTGTTTGCAGATGATGTGAAGTTAATGAGAAGAATTAAATCAGTCGAGGATCAGGCAGGACTACAAAGAGACCTGAACAGGCTACAAGCCTGGTCCAGTAACTGGCTCCTTGAATTTAACCCTGCCAAATGTAAAGTCATGAAGATCGGGGAAGGGCAAAGAAGACCGCAGACAGAGTATAGTCTAGGTGGCCAAAGTCTGCAAACCTCACTCGAGGAAAAAGATCTTGGGGTGAGTATAATACCGAGCACATCTCCTGAGGCACACATCAATCAGATAACTGCTGCAGCATACGGGCGGCTGGCAAACCTAAGAATAGCATTCCAATACCTCACTAAGGAATCAATCAAGACTCTGTACACCATATACGTCAGGCCCATACTGGAGTATGCAGCACCAGTTTGGAACCCACACCTGGTCAAGCACGTCAAGAAATTAGAGAAAGTGCAAAGGTTTGCAACAAGACTTGTCAAAGAGCTAAGGGGATTGTCCTACGAAGAAAGGTTAAGAGAAATCGACCTGACGACACTAGAGGACAGGAGGGTTAGGGGAGACATGATAACGACATATAAAATACTGCGAGGAATAGATAAGGTGGACAGAGACAAGATGTTCCAGAGAGGGGACACAGAAACAAGGGGTCACAATTGGAAGTTGAAGACTCCTATGAGTCAAAAGGATGTTAGGAAGTATTTCTTCAGTCATAGAGTTGTCAGGAAGTGGAATAGCCTAGAAAGCGACATAGTGGAGGCAGGAACCATACATAGTTTTAAGACTAGGTTTGATAAAGCTCATTGAGCAGGGAGAGAGAGGACCTAGTAGCAATCAGTGAAGAGGCGGGGCCAGGAGCTATGACTCGACCCCTGCAACCACAAATAGGTGAGATACTGCAGACGGTTTTTTCGCTGGTTCATTTTTTGTGTTACGACCGAAATCACAGCACTTGAAGCACTGAGTGATGAAGCACTGAGTGATGAAGCACTGAGTGATGAAGCACTGAGTGATGAAGCACTGAGTGATGAAGCACTGAGTGATGAAGCACTGAGTGATGAAGCACTGAGTGATGAAGCACTGAGTGATGAAGCACTGAGGGATGAAGCACTGAGTGATGAAGCACTGAGTGATGAAGCACTGAGTGATGAAGCACTGAGTGATGAAGCACTGAGTGATGAAGCACTGTATGGATGATGAAGCACTGAGTGATGAAGCACTGAGTGATGAAGCACTGAGTGATGAAGCACTGAGTGATGAAGCACTGAGTGATGAAGCACTGAGTGATGAAGCACTGAGTGATGTTGACAAGGCTTTCCATACTAACTTGGTCAGGTGTTTATTTTGTGGCAAACCTTTGTCACAGACGAGCGAGGCTTCTTCATGTGACTCGAGGATTACCTTCAGCGACTGCTGCTTGATAGAGTCCTTGGCAAAATTGTATGCCTTGAGGACCTTGAACTCGGGGTTAGTTTGGTTGATCTCCTCCACGAGTACTTCAGCAGTGATGGTGCTGCTGATGCGTGCAACAAACAGCGCCTGGCCTGGAAGTTCTCCGGGGGAATGGAGGTAATACCCACATTGTTCAGTTTGTCTAGAACATCTCTCTTAAGTAACTGGAGTAGCTCCTCTTCCGAGGAGATCAGTAGTACTGCACCAGAGTGGGTTGTGAAAATGTGCACATGTGCAACAGTAGCATTACTACCAATGCAGTTTAAAATATCCCTGTTGGACTTCTGGCCATCCGTGACCCGAAGTTTGACACTTATATTGGGCATGTTGCCCAGCTAAATTAAAGCTGACTCAGATGATATGCTGAAAAGAAACAGCTTTGAAGGTCAGCCCCTAAGACAGCCTACCCTCGAGGGGGTCGGGGCCCAAGGCAATGATCGGCCAGAGTTTAATATACAGCACGGGCTACTGAACAGTCACCTTGCCTTGTTTTAAGTCGTCAAAGGCGAAGTTGCCGAAAAAGAAGAAGACAGGAAAGGTAGAAGGACAGCAGTGGTGTAAGGAGTGTGTGTGTGGTTAGACCAGTGTAGTAGTTAGACCAATGTAGTGGTTAGACCAGTGTAGTGGTTAGACCAGTGTAGTGGTTGGGGTATTAGTAGGGGTAGGATGAGGAGTATGATTATAGAGAAGACAGCCCCCACTTAAAAAACTGCTCAGATCAGATCATTGTCAGTGACAAAGAAACATACAATTTTCAACACCTTTTTCCTCTCAGTTTTTCCACAGGAAGACTGGCGAAATTCCAGAAATTATAAATTATTTATGTGTTAGCAAATCACCAGACCCTGATGAACTGTTCACAAGGATCACTAAGGAATGTAAGGAGGGACTTAGCGAACAATTAAGAACACCGTGACTGGAACAGTACACAAATAACCCGAACATAAGAGAATGAAACTTATGTAGAAGTTTCGGACCAAAGAAGTGCGGTGGGAAGAGGATCAGTATATGTACGAGAGGTGAGTGGTAGTAGTGGTAGTAGTGGTAGTAGTGGTAGTAGTGGTAGTAGTGGTGGAGGTAGTGGTAGCAGTGGTGGAGGTAGTGGTAGTAGTAGTGGAGGTAGTGGTAGTAGTGGTGGAGGTAGTGGTAGTAGTGGTGGAGGTAGTGGTAGTAGTGGTGGAGGTAGTGGTAGTAGTGGTGGAGGTAGTGGTAGTAGTAGTGGAGGTAGTGGTAGTAGTGGTGGAGGTAGTGGTAGTAGTAGTGGAGGTAGTGGTAGTAGTGGAGGAAGTAGTGGTAGTAGTAGTAGTAGTGGTGGAAGTAGTAGTAGTAGTGGAGAAAGTAGTGGTAGTAGTGTAAGAAGAGCAACAGTGACAAAATAAATCGCCGGGTCCTGATGAGTTTTTTGCAAGGGTTCTTAAGGAATGCAAAATGGAACTCTGTGAACCATTATCTAACATTTTTAATTTATCTCTTCAAACAGGTGTAGTGTCTGATATGTGGAAGATGGCTAATGTAATTCCTATTTTTAAAGCAGGGGACAAGTCACTACCGTCAAATTACCGCCCAATAAGCCTGACCTCAATTGTAGGCAAATTACTAGAGTCAATTATAGCTGATATTATTAGAAGCCATCTAGATAACCATAATTTGATTAATGATACTCAGCATGGATTCACGAGGGGCCGTTCCTGCCTATCTAATTTATTAACCTTCTTCACTAAAGCTTTTGAGGCTGTTGATCACGATAAAGAATTCGATATTGTTTATTTAGACTTTAGTAAGGCTTTTGATAGAGTACCGCACCAGAGACTGTTAAAGAAAGTGGCAGCTCATGGCACTGGGGGAAAAGTGCTGTCATGGATCGAGTCATGGCTCACCAATAGGAAGCAGAGAGTGTGCATAAATGGGGTTAAATCCGAATGGGGACTTGTAACAAGTGGTGTTCCACAGGGATCAGTCTTAGGCCCATTGTTATTTATAATATATATCAATGACCTTGACGAGGGAATTACTAGTGATATGAGCAAATTCGCCGACGACACGAAGATAGAACATAAGAACATAAGAACATAAGAAAGGAGGAACACTGCAGCAGGCCTGTTGGCCCATACTAGGCAGGTCCATCACAATCCGTCCCACTAACAGAATATTTGCTCAACCCAATTTTCAATGCTACCCAAGAAATAAGCTTTGACAATTCTACCCACTCATGCGCGAGTCCCACTCAAATCCAACCCCTCTCACTCATGAATTTATCCAACCTAAATTTGAAACTACCCAAGGTCCTAGCTTCAATAACCCTACTAGGCAGACTGTTCCACTCATCAACTACCCTATTTCCAAACCAATACTTTCCTATATCCTTTCTAAATCTAAACTTATCTAACTTGAATCCATTATTGCGGGTTCTCTCTTGGAGAGATATCCTCAAGACCTTATTTATATCCCCTTTGTTAATACCCATTTTCCACTTGTATACCTCGATCATGTCTCCCTCATTCTACGTCTTACAAGTGAATGTAATTTTAGGGTCTTCAATCTTTCTTCGTAAGGAAGATTTCTAATGCTATGTATTAATTTAGTCATTCTACGCTGAATGTTTTCTAACGAATTTATGTCCATTCTGTAATATGGAGACCAGAACTGAGCTGCGTAATCTAGGTGAGGCCTTACTAATGATGTATAAAGCTGTAATATAACCTCTGGACTTCTGTTGCTAACACTTCTTGATATAAATCCCAGTAATCTATTTGCCTTATTACGTACGCTTAGGCTTTGCTGTCTTGGTTTAAGGTTGCTGCTTACCATCACCCCCAAGTCCTTCTCGCAATCTGTATGGCTAAGTTCTACGTTATTTAACTTATAAGTGCTTGGGTTATGGACACTCCCGAGCTTCAGAACCTTGCATTTATCTACATTGAACTGCATCTGCCACTTTTCTGACCACGAATTAAGTTTGTCTAAATCTTCCTGAAGTTCTATGACATCTATGTTTGAATCAATTATCCTACCTATCTTCGTGTCGTCGGCGAATTTGCTCATATCACTAGTAATTCCCTCATCAAGGTCATTGATATATATTATAAATAACAATGGGCCTAAGACTGATCTCTGTGGAACACCACTTGTTACAAGTCCCCATTCGGATTTAACCCCATTTATGCACACTCTCTGCTTCCTATTGGTGAGCCATGACTCGATCCATGACAGCACTTTTCCCCAATGCCATGAGCTGCCACTTTCTTTAACAGTCTCTGGTGTGGTACTCTATCAAAAGCCTTACTAAAGTCTAAATAAACAATATCGAATTCTTTATCGTGATCAACAGCCTCAAAAGCTTTACTGAAGAAGGTTAATAAATTAGATAGGCAGGAACGGCCCCTCGTGAATCCATGCTGGGTATCATTAATCAAATTATGGTTATCTAGATGGCTTCTAATAATATCAGCTATAATTGACTCTAGTAATTTGCCTACAATTGAGGTCAGGCTTATTGGGCGGTAGTTTGACGGTAGTGACTTGTCCCCTGCTTTAAAAATAGGAATTACATTAGCCATCTTCCACATATCAGACCTTACACCTGTTTGAAGAGATAAATTAAAAATGTTAGATATTGGTTCACAGAGTTCCATTTTGCATTCTTTAAGAACCCTTGCAAAAAGCTCATCAGGACCCGGCGATTTATTTTGTTTCAGTCGGTCCAGCTGTTTCATGATCATTTCGCTAGTGACTGTGATATTACATAATTTATCTTCTTCTGGGCCTCTGTAAAAATTAATTACTGGGATATTATTAATGTCTTCCTGTGTGAAAACCGAGAGAAAATAATTATTAAAAATAGAGCACATATCATTCTCCTTGTCAGTAAGATGCCCAAAGTTATTTTTAAGGGGACCTATCTGATGTCATAGACCTATCTGATGTCATAGAACTTCAGGAAGATTTAGACAAACTTAATTCGTGGTCAGAAAAGTGGCAGATGCAATTCAATGTAGATAAATGCAAGGTTCTGATGC
This sequence comes from Cherax destructor, assembly GCA_009830355.1. Lineage (NCBI taxonomy): Eukaryota > Metazoa > Arthropoda > Malacostraca > Decapoda > Parastacidae > Cherax > Cherax destructor. Next base: position 12,486 of record WNWK01025329.1, on the reverse strand, counting down.
TCGGGAGTGTCCATAACCCAAGCACTTATAAGTTAAATAACGTAGAACTTAGCCATACAGATTGCGAGAAGGACTTGGGGGTGATGGTAAGCAGCAACCTTAAACCAAGACAGCAATGCCTAAGCGTACGTAATAAGGCAAATAGATTACTGGGATTTATATCAAGAAGTGTTAGCAACAGAAGTCCAGAGGTTATATTACAGCTTTATACATCATTAGTAAGGCCTCACCTAGACTACGCAGCTCAGTTTTGGTCTCCATATTACAGAATGGACATAAATTCGTTAGAAAACATTCAGCGTAGAATGACTAAATTAATACATAGCATTAGAAATCTTCCTTACGAAGAAAGATTGAAGACCCTTAAATTACATTCACTTGTAAGACGTAGAATGAGGGGAGGCATGATCGAGGTATACAAGTGGAAAATGGGTATTAACAAAGGGGATATAAATAAGGTCTTGAGGGTATCTCTCCAAGAGAGAACCCGCAATAATGGATTCAAGTTAACATAAGAACATAAGAACATAAGAAAGGAGGAACACTGCAGCAGGCCTGTTGGCCTATACTAGGCAGGTCCTTCACAATCCGTCCCACTAACAGAATATTTGCTCAACCCAATTTTCAATGCTACCCAAGAATAAGCTTTGACAATTCTACCCACTCATGTGGAGTCCCTCAAATCAACCCCTCTCACTCATGAATTTATCCAACCTAAATTTGAAACTACCCAGGTCCTAGCTTCAATAACCCTACTAGGCAGACTGTTCCACTCATCAACTACCCTATTTCCAAACCAATACTTTCCTATATCCTTTCTAAATCTAAACTTATCTAAGATAAGTTTAGATTTAGAAAGGATATAGAAAGTATTGGTTTGAAATAGGTAGTTGATGAGTGGAAGTCTGCCTAGTAGGGTATTGAAGCTAGGACTGGTAGTTTCAAATTTAGGTTGATAAATTCATGAGTGAGAGGGTTGATTTGATGGGACTCGTGCATGAGTGGTAAATTGTCAAAGCTTATTTCTTGGGTAGCATTGAAACATGGTTGAGCAAATATTCTGTTAGTGGACGATTGTAGGACCTGCGTATGGCCAACAGGCCTGCTGCAGTGTCCTTTCTTATGTTCTATGTTCTTAAGAAGGCAGTGGCAGTGACATAAGAGTTAGAGTGGAGTGTTAGTGAAGCAATATTATTATTAGTAGTAGTAGTGGAAGTATTCTATGACCAAGAGGAAAAAAATTAGCACTGCAGGAGAGCTAATGGCCCACGAGGGTAGGACAAAAAACCCATAGAATAAAACTCATAGAACAGAACCTGCGTAAGCAAAATAAAGGAAAGGCAAATAAAATGGAAAAATAAACACATAAGCAGTATAATGTGATCCTTTATTGACAACGTTTTGCCCACGCAGTGGGCTTTATCGAGTCACAAAAAATATTGGAATGTACAAGAGCTAAGGTGAGGAGGAGGTAAAGATCAGGTCATGTCATGAATGTTCTGAAATTAGGAACATCTGACAGCGTAATAAAAACATACGAATGGAGAAACACTCCATACAAGGCAGGTCCTTATCAAAACCACCCCTTCCCAAAGCTACCCAATCAAACCAAGCAGATCCCTCTCATATATTTGTCCAACCTCTTTTTAAAAATACCCATGATCCTAGCATCGATTACCCTACTCGGAAGACTGTTCCATGCATTGACATCTCATGCATGGACATAAATTCGTTAGAAAACATTCTTCGTAAGGAAGATTTCTAATGCTATGTATGTAGGCAAATTACTAGAGTCAATTATAGCTGATATTATTAGAAGCCATCTAGATAACCATAATTTGATTAATGATACCCAGCATGGATTCACGAGGGGCCGTTCCTGCCTATCTAATTTATTAACCTTCTTCAGTAAAGCTTTTGAGGCTGTTGATCACGATAAAGAATTCGATATTGTTTATTTAGACTTTAGTAAGGCTTTTGATAGAGTACCACACCAGAGACTGTTAAAGAAAGTGGCAGCTCATGGCATTGGGGGAAAAGTGCTGTCATGGATCGAGTCATGGCTCACCAATAGGAAGCAGAGAGTGTGCATAAATGGGGTTAAATCCGAATGGGGACTTGTAACAAGTGGTGTTCCACAGGGATCAGTCTTAGGCCCATTGTTATTTATAATATATATCAATGACCTTGATGAGGGAATTACTAGTGATATGAGCAAATTCGCCGACGACACGAAGATAGGTAGGATAATTGATTCAAACATAGATGTCATAGAACTTCAGGAAGATTTAGACAAACTTAATTCGTGGTCAGAAAAGTGGCAGATGCAGTTCAATGTAGATAAATGCAAGGTTCTGAAGCTCGGGAGTGTCCATAACCCAAGCACTTATAAGTTAAATAACGTAGAACTTAGCCATACAGATTGCGAGAAGGACTTGGGGGTGATGGTAAGCAGCAACCTTAAACCAAGACAGCAATGCCTAAGCGTACGTAATAAGGCAAATAGATTACTGGGATTTATATCAAGAAGTGTTAGCAACAGAAGTCCAGAGGTTATATTACAGCTTTATACATCATTAGTAAGGCCTCACCTAGATTACGCAGCTCAGTTCTGGTCTCCATATTACAGAATAGACATAAATTCGTTAGAAAACATTCAGCGTAGAATGACTAAATTAATACATAGCATTAGAAATCTTCCTTACGAAGAAAGATTGAAGACCCTAAAATTACATTCACTTGTAAGACGTAGAATGAGGGAGACATGATCGAGGTATACAAATGGAAAATGGGTATTAACAAAGGGGATATAAATAAGGTCTTGAGGATATCTCTCCAAGAGAGAACCCGCAATAATGGATTCAAGTTAGATAAGTTTAGATTTAGAAAGGATATAGGAAAGTATTGGTTTGGAAATAGGGTAGTTGATGAGTGGAACAGTCTGCCTAGTAGGGTTATTGAAGCTAGGACCTTGGGTAGTTTCAAATTTAGGTTGGATAAATTCATGAGTGAGAGGGGTTGGATTTGAGTGGGACTCGCGCATGAGTGGGTAGAATTGTCAAAGCTTATTTCTTGGGTAGCATTGAAAATTGGGTTGAGCAAATATTCTGTTAGTGGGACGGATTGTGAAGGACCTGCCTAGTATGGGCCAACAGGCCTGCTGCAGTGTTCCTCCTTTCTTATGTTCTTATGTTCTTAATACATAGCATTATAAATCTTCCTTACGAAGAAAGATTGAAGACCCTTAAATTACATTCACTTGTAAGACGTAGAATGAGGGGAGACATGATCGAGGTATACAAGTGGAAAATGGGTATTAACAAAGGGGATATAAATAAGGTCTTGAGGGTATCTCTCCAAGAGAGAACCCGCAATAATGGATTCAAGTTAGATAAGTTTAGATTTAGAAAGGATATAGGAAAGTATTGGTTTGGAAATAGGGTAGTTGATGAGTGGAACAGTCTGCCTAGTAGGGTTATTGAAGCAAGGACCTTGGGTAGTTTTAAATTTAGGTTGGATAAATTCATGAGTGAAAGGGGTTGGATTTGAGTGGGAATTGCACATGAGTAAATAAAATTATCAAAGCTTATTTATTGGATAGCATTGAAAATTAGGTTGAACAAATATTCTGTTAGTGGGATGGAATGTGAAGGACTTGCCTAGAATGGGCCAACAGGCCTGCCGCAGTGTTCCTCCTTTCTTATGTTCTTATGTTCTTAGAAACCAGTACCTACTTATGTCCTTTCGAAATCTTAATTTATCTAACTTAAATCCGTTATTTCTGGTTCCTACCTAATTCGATATTCTCAGTGTTTTATTAATATCACCTCTGTTTATGCCCATCATCCACTTATACACTTCGGTGAAATCAATTATCACAATGTTCCCGAGATGGGACACAGCAACAAGGCGTCACAGCTGGAAGCTGAAGACTCAGATGAGTCACAGGGATGTTAGGAAGTATCTCTTCAATTGTTAGGAAGTGGAATAGTCTGGAGAGTGATGTAGTGGAGGCAGGATCCATACATAGCTTTAAGAAGAGGTATGATAATGCTCATAGAGCAGGGAGAGATTGGACCTTGTAGCGACCAGTGAAGCTGTGAATCGACCCCTACAACCACAATTAGGTGAGTACACATGCAAGCAAACACACACACACAAACACACACACACACACACAAACACACACACACACACACACATACACACACACACACACACACACACACATACACACACACACACACACACATACACACACACACACACATACACATACACACTGACATTGGGAGGACGGGAAGTGCTTTTGTAAAACGGTCTGATGGCACCATAATACAGAGGAGTATTTGAATTAATACCTGGGCTTCCACCTTAAAAACCTGAGCTGTTTGCTGTTAAGCTTTTGATATCTACGACCTCACTTAGTGTAATTGTAACTGACTCTTTTCATTACTTGCTCTAAATAGCTTGAGACCTGATCGTAAATAAAGCTAGGCACAAATATTCAAAAATTGTTAATAAAATTAAAGGGTTACGTTTCTGTGGATCCCTGTCAAATGGGTCTCCAGGAGGAGACCATCGTGAAATAAGCAGAATGTTCTGTATAACTTTAGTTTTGAAACGGAAGTTTAGTAAACACTGTCAGAAAGAAACTAGCAAACGAGTCTGAACAAAGTAGAAGAGTCCAGGTAGAAACTAGCAACTCCCTTATCCTTCAAAATACAAAGTGTGTTAACAGAGACTGGGCTATATACTGGAATATTATATTTTATTGTTCACACATCCATCCTTTCAAAGACACCTCCATGCAAACCATACAGGATATGATATTGTTAATGATAAGATATCTGAAATCCTGAGGCTGCTTCTACTTTTTTCATCGACTAGATAAACAATCTGTGTTCACGGAGACTGCAATCCAGCTATGACCAAAGTTGTTTTGTTTGTTATTTATTTAGTTGTAATAAGAAAGCATTTTCTAGACTATTCCTTACTGTACTGTGTACAACAACTATATGAAATAATTGTAAAATGCGAAATGACTATTATTCCTTTCTAGCTATGTAACAATGCCCAGTGGAGTCTGATGAAGACTCATTGTGACCTCTGTAATCCTGTTTTTTTGCACTACCACTCATAGGATGAGCATGGAGTGCATATTAAACTAGCCGCTTACGCGGCACAGCTAAAACAAAAGTAGATGAGTCAGCTTTAGAGTAGTCAAGAAGTGAAACTACCTGTAGAGTGAAGTCGTTGAGGCAGAATCCATACATATCTTTAAGAAGACGTACGATAATGCTCTCGAAGCCAGGAGCGATCCTAATAGAGACTTGCGAGAAGGCAGAGCCAGTAGCTGACATGTAATCCCTGCAACTCCTTGTAGGGTAGTACTCAAACACAATTAGCTCAACAGACCTCTACATAACTATCTACGCAAGAGGCAAGGCCAGCAACTGAAGATTCGAGCACCGGTAAGCTGTAATCTGAGGAAGTTATTGTATCTAACTAGAAACAATTAGAAGATTAAGGGGAGCCGGGGAAGTATAATCAGGGTATGAATGGACTGAAAAGGAATTGATGGGGGCAGCGCTTAGGTGCAAGATGTAACAAGAGAGGGGAAAAAAGTTTAGTGATTTTAGGAACACGATGAAGGAGGAAATAGAGAAGGTATCTGCAGAGAACATGAAATGAGAGAGAAGGTTCACAGCTGCTGAGACAGGTACAAAAGGTTCAAAGTCTGGGAGTGGCGAAGAGGGATTTAGTTTAATCGTCCAGGGAAGCGTAACAAGATGGGAGCAGGAATACTTCTAGCAAGTAAGATGACAGAAGGAAGAGAAAAGAGAGCAAACAAGACCTTTCCAAAAATACTCTCAACTAACCTGGATGGAAAGGAAGTGGGAAGAGGAGTGAGGAAGAGATCTCTGATTATCCAAGACATTCAGGAGGTTAGCTAAAGGGAGGACTCACGATGATATAATAGAAGGAGGAAGAACCTGAGATTAAAACTATCATTACTTACAGTTGGGGACGCCATAGTAACTCAGATGACAAGTTATAAATTAGACACATATGCAACACTTGGGTATCTTTATTGTCGGTTCTCTGAACCATTCATCTACATCCTGTCTGACACAGCAACACCTTGGGATCTTGATACAAACGAATTCTTCAACACTTGTCCAACCTTTGGACGAAGACCTACTTCGACTAGTGGATGGTACCACTATGTCCCCGCCTCCTCCTGCTGGGTACTCGATTAATGTAGCATTTGGTGGTCCTGTGGGTTAGAGCGTCATGTGCTTTTTGCTCACCGTGAGGCGGGCCTAAACAACATTTGTTCAAGTCCTTGGTTAGTCGCAGTTTTATTATGGATATATATATATATATATATATATATATATATATATATATATATATATATATATATATATATATATATATATATAAATATATATATATATATATATAATATATAATATAATATAAGATCACAGTAAACAGGTGATATCACAATATGCAGAACAACCACTGTGAAAAAAATCGAAATTCCAAAGGCTTTCGTGACTTCACACATTATCAAGGAACTATAAAAGTAAAAGGTTAACAGGAAGGTATATAAGGAAGAGACTACACCTCGCTGCCACCCCACAATAATCCTGACTTTTTATGATGATGTAGGTAGGTAGTCAGTGATCCATGAAAGGCAGCTTTAATTCTACCCATTTTTTTTTCTAATGTACCTTAAATTCTTCCCAAATTTCAATAATTATAAATAAATCCATTTTATATAAACCAAAAGAATTATTCATATTATTTTCAAAACTACTTTTTATGAAACATGATTCTATTATATTCCTGTCAACTATGCACTTGCTTGATATAACTTTCTCAGTTTTTTTAAATCAATTGGATGGTTAAAACCTCTCACATGAATAAACAGAGCATTAGAATCTTGTCCACTTCTAATGGTACATTTATGTTGTTTTAACCTAAGTTTGACCATAGTAAACTTTATCATATATTCGACAAGGAATTTTAAAGACACCCGTCAACATTTTGGGGGGAATTTTTTATCAAAAGTTTTTTAACTGTGTCAAGATTTTTAAATACAACTTTGATATTAAAATTCTTAAGTAGAGAAGACATATCAACCAAGTTTTCATGGTAAGGGAGAACCAACATAATTTTAGTTGAATAAGGTTTGTTGTCCGTTTTTTAATTGAAAAAAGTGTTTCTAGCTATTTTAAAGGAATTGTCAATTAAGTTTCTTGGGGATTTTAGATCATTAAGCTATTTCATAAATTTTGGAGATTTCTTCATATATGAACTCTGGATTACAAATACGTAAAGCTCTCAAAAACATTGATGAGAATACAGACAGTTTAACTCTATCTTGATGTGAAGAACAATAGTGTACATAGGAACAGTTATTTGTTGATTTTCTGTAAATTTTATATTTAATTAAAATCCGTGTTACTCTTAATTATTAAAACATCTAGGAAAGGCTGTGAGTTATTTTCTTCGAATTCAACAGTAAAATTTATAGAATGAGCTAAGCTATTTAATTTAACAAGGAAATGGTTTATATCTACATTCTTAGCCATAAGACACAAAATATCATCAACATATCTATACCACATAGCTCTATTAGAAAAGATTGCATTAAGTAATCTTGTTTTAAAAAATTCCATGTATAAATTACTAAGAACAGGTGAAAGAGGATTTCCCATTGCCATACCAAACTTCTGGGTGTAAAACTCATCATTAAATACAAATTTTGCATCAAGAAAACAAAGTTTATTAAGTTTAATGATATTAGGAACTGGCAATGGTAAATCGTAGTTAACAAGTTCTTCAGATAGGAAACTTAATAAATCATCAACTGGAACTTTTGTAAACAATTAAGTAACATCAGAACTAACCATGTTGAAATCACTTAAGTCAGTCAAGGTGCTTAATTTATCCACTAAATCTATGTTGTTTTTAACATTAAAGTTAGAATTTTTTCCAACAATTGGGCTTAAAACTATCAACAAGCCATTTAGATAATTTATAGGAAACTGAACTTATGGAGCTAATAATTGGTCTAACTGGATTACCTGGTTTGTGCATTTTAATTAATCCATCATATAGGGTAAAGAAGGATTAGTGGAAGTAAATTTTTTAATTAGTTCATCTTTGCCTTTCAGTAGAAGTTTTATTGTTTTATTGAAATTACTGTTAACAGTTTCTAAGGGATTCTTTCTAAGTTTAGAATAGGTTGCAGTATAATCTAGGAGATTATTTATTTTATCTTAGTAATTAGTTTCTTTCAAAATTACTATTGCATTTATTTTATCTGTTTTAGTAAGATGCAATTTTTTATTATTAATAAGTTTATCATAAGACTTAAAGAATCTCTGAGGGCAATTGGGAATATTTTGTTTTAAAATAGAGCTATATACCATACACTTACTAATATTAATTTCATCAGTGGATAAATCATAGGATTTTTCTAAGTAAGAAAAGGATTTTTCAATTTCAACATTATTAAGTTTTTTTGAAGTTGCATAACTTAGACCGAAACCAAGAGCAGCAGTTGTATTTTTATTTAATATTTCATCTGATAAGTTAATTACAAAATTGTTATTAGCGTGCTTTGTCCAATCACTGTTTTCAATTAAAATATATAATTTTCTTTTTAGTTTGTTTTTGAGTTCATTACAAATTCTGTTAAGTTTATTATAGTAATGAGCCAACGTACTAGGTTTCCATTCTGATAGAATGGACTCATTAAAGAAATATTTGTTCTTTCCCAATATTTTGAAGGCTTTCTTCTCCTGTATTATAGTAATTTCAATATGTTTCTGAAGAATAATTCTTATAAAATTATCTAAGGGACGATCTTTCATGTCAGGAGTCTAGTATTTGTTAAAACAGATTTGGGCAAAACTTGTTCATTTAAACAGTTTTTTTCAAAACTAAGTCGAATTTTAAGCTCGTGTGACTTGATCAGTGCAGAATAAAACTGGGAAGCCTTTTATTTTTATAGTTCCTTGATAATGTGTGAAGTCACGAAAGTGATTGGAATTTCGTTATTTTTTCACAGTGGTTGTTCTGCATTATATATACATGTATATATATATATATATATATATATATATATATATATATATATATATATATATATATATATATATATAAATATATATATATGCACCACACAGAAAGAAGCGGGTATATACAGAGAAAGATCGTAGTCAGCAGGACTCGATGCTGCTACTGGCAGTGCTCTTATCCACTCAGCCACCATGGCTTGGGAAACACTGTGGTCAGCTTATGTGGCATTTTATTTGACAGCAAGCTATCCAAACACACTGCATAAAATCACAGCTCAGTACAATTATCCTTTATATTGCTACATAATTCAAGGCACTGATTAAACCCTATTGATTCGTAAGATGCATATGCAACAATGATGTTATCTTCATTTTCGTAAGTCAGAGTAAAATACTGACCACTTCTACTAGTGTCTCCAGTGTTACACTTGCATATATTCAATTGAAGAAATCTGCTTTACAGGCGAATCGTTTCTTACCCATCAACTGGACAAGCTTTCATATTACAGAAATTCACGTCTTAACAGAACCAGTTAACTTCTACTCTTATAGCACATATTAATTACTTTGCAAGGAAGCACTATTGTACCACATTACATTTCACAGATTCAAACTTATAATTCCAACTAATTCTTTACCCAGTCACTCACAGATTCACAGTTTTTCATGGTACGTAGCTTTTCCTGTCCCTTGTCATTTAAATATTTCTCAGAATAACAGTACACCTCGCAAGTAAACCTTCCCACTAACAAACATATAATAGCTGGTCACTACTAGATGATATCCCGCCTATCCAGTAACCCACTCATTTCCTTTTTTTTTCCCCAAAAAATCTCATTATCTGTAATTACTTACGCTCGTGGGCATTTCCAGACTTATCTTCATTCATGTTTTCCGCAGACTCTCCTTATCGGGATCCTTACTCATGAATGAGTTAGAGAATTAGACATTCCAGATAATTGGCTTGGTGTTAGTGGTGGTTGTTCCTTGGATATCTTGTGTTGTCAGACAAGGAATTTGAACCGTTGACAACGCAGTCTTCCTCCATGGAGCTTAAGAGGAAATTGACAGTGGTGAAGTTAAACTCTTATCAGGTATGCTAACCGAGGTGGTATACAAGCATTGATTCACTATTACTTTTTTCTAACGTCGGTTTCTAGGTGATTTGAGAATGTAATTTTACATCGACCTGAATCTTGTAATTATACTAATACATAAAATTGGCATTCTATTTAAACACTCTATATTTAACATTTACATGTTAAAATTGAACATTCACCAAAATGACCACACACCTCAGGTGAAAACCATAGGGAAGAAAGTCTTTTCAATAAGCAGCTGTTTTCGGTCAATAATCATTTAATCATTTCACTTTTATTTTGCATGTTAATATCTCATAAGGATTTAAAACCGAATAGGAAAAAATATATATATATATATATATATATATATATATATATATATATATATATATATATATATATATATATATATATATATATATATGTATATATATATATATATATACATATATATATATATATATATATATATATATATATATATATATATATATATATATATATATATATATAAAATATATAGGAGGTACCACCTCTAGAACTTGCTGGGGACCCTCATCCTCAGAGAAGACAATAAATGTACCTCAGGGAAAACTCGAGGTTCTCCCCGGAGCTGTTAGAATATTTTCTTCTCCTACCACTCCCTATATATATTGAATGAGTGCTTTATTAATAGACAGAATACATTGACAGAAAACACAAACATGAACATGAATACATTGGTACAATATATCAAAGATTATGAATCTCTTCCAGCTCCTCCGAAGCCGGACGCGAGCCCAGTACGCAGCATGCATTTCCCCTCTGGATGGCCACGCTGAGGCTCTGGAACATGAAAGTGGCTGCCCTTGGGTCCCTGGTTGTGTCGATGAGTCTGGAACCCAGTTCTTTCAGGAAACGTGTTGCATTTTTTCCCCATGATCCCAAGGTCTCTGATCCCACAGGGACAAATTGATACTGTTGGCTTATGTCCCTGTACTTGCTGATCTTGTACTCCTCCCTGTGGTCAGCAGCTCCTCCCTGTCGCCCGACACTGCGATGGATATATGTGTCAGCCAGTGTCAACACACAGTTATAGTCCCATGCTAAGAGCTTGCCATTCTTCCAAGGATAGATGGTGATCCCGTCGGGGCGGTTTGCTAGGTTGTGGGCATTGTTGGCTGCTAGTGATCGGGGCTCTCTCTCGGCTGGGCATCCAGCTGTAGCAAGGGTTCTCTTTATAATGTCATTGATTTCATTGTGTCTTGCATGCCAGCCCTTGGTTTTGGAACAGTTAAGACCATGTAGACCATATTGGTCGGCTTGCGCATCACCGCAAATACACGTATATTCCGTGTGAATTTAGGCAGAAAGGCGCAGAGCCAATGCAATACGAAGGGTCTTAGGGTCGAGGCGTGTTCCCATGGCCGAAATGGGAACTGTTTGGAGGAAGTCCCCAGAGTGATGTGCACTCACAGCAAGGAGACGGGCAGTCTCCCTGTCTGATGTTACAGCCCTAAGCATGTTGGCAAGTATCTTTTCAGTGATGGGGCCGTCCCAGCTTGACTGTTTGTAGGCCAGTTCTTCACTAGGTTTTGGTGTTGGAGCAGCAAAAGTCTCCCATTCAGTGATGGCATTGGTGTAGGTAGGGTCCTGTATTCCTGGTATGGTAATCTGGGAGGATTTGTGTACTCCCAGCCCCCGAAGCCTGACTGGAAGTGAGGCTTGCAACCACTGTCCATCTTCGAGGGAAAGATTCAATACACTCTCTAGCATTGTCTTGAGGAGAGAGTCATATTCCTTGAGTTTCGGACTGTTGAAGGCTGGGGAGCATCTCAGGAAGTATGTAAGTTTTGGGATTGACAGGCACCTGGTCAGTAGGTAGAAGGCATCATGTTTATCGATGTCTTTCATCCTGCCTTCCATCGTCCTGAGGTCTGAGATTTTTTTTCCAGGACCAGATCGATGGCATTGGGCCCAAGAGGAGCACCAAGGAGAGTGATGTTGGCTGGATCAATGGCTCGTGCCCCTGGTAAAACAGCCCTAATGTTCTGGATCATCTGTGGATTGGTAGAAACTATTTCACATTTGGTGGGGTTTAAAGATAGGCCTAGGCTCTCTACCATATCTTTAATTTTCCTGATGTCTCCTAGGAGAGATTCTGTAGTGCCAGCTAGGGTGCCATCATCCAAGAACCAGATATTGAGCTCACTGGACAGCGCTTCTGTGACTTCCTTGATGACTAGACAGAATAGAAAGGGGGCGAGAGGGTCCCCCTGTTGCACACCCTCACACGAGTCAATTTCATGGTCCCCAAACAATAG
>WNWK01025328.1:0-28677 GCA_009830355.1 Cherax destructor | reverse complement strand
AATCATCTCTTTCTTATCATTCGAACAACATCCACGCACATTCAAACATCCCACTTTGACGGTTTTCTTCTTTTTCTTTTTAGTAAGCTATACAGGAAAAGGGTTACTAGCCCATTGTTCCGGCACTTTAGTTGACTTTACAACACGCATGGCTTACGGAGGAAAGATTCTTATTCCACTTCCCCATGGATATGAAAGGAAAAGCAATAAGAACAAGAACTATTAAGATAAAATCAAAGAAAACTCAGATGAGTGTGTATACATAAATGTGTACATGTTTGCGTAGCGTGACCTAAGTGTAAGTAGAAGTAGCAAGACGTACCTGAAATCTTGCATGTTTATGAGACAGAAAAAAAACACCAGCAATCTTACCATCATGTAAAACAAATACAGGCTTTCGTTTTACACTCACTTGGCAGGACGGTAGTACCTCCCTGGGTGGTTGCTGACTACGAACCTACTACCGACTACTACCTACTACTACTTCTTCTAGTTATATATTTTATTTCAAATTAACAAAATGATGATACTATACTATTTTAGATGACAATATGATATGAAATTGCAACAAGTGTTAAGGAGGATGACAATATAAAACTGAGATTATCTAAAGTAAAATAACATTGTGTTTGAAAGTTTGTTACAGTATGAGTATTTAGTATAGGGTGAGTAGGTGATTTTTGAGAAGAGTCTTGAATTGATTTTCCGACAAGGTTAACTTAATATTTACTGGTAATGAATTCCAGATTCTGGGGCCCTTTATGTGCATAGAATTTTTACATTGGTTAGTATGGACTCTGGGTATGTCACATAGTGATCTGTGTCTTGTGTCGTGGTCGTGGGACCTATTAAAGTTGTTGAGGAGAATTTTGAGCGGAGGGTTGATATTAGCATGTAGAGTTTTATGTATGTAGAAGGCACATGAATAGGTATGAATATTTTTTACGGTGAGTAGTTTTAAAGTTTTGAATATAGGTGGAGTATGCTGTCTAGAGTGGGAATTTGTTATCATCCTGACTGCAGCCTTTTGCTGTGTTATGAGTGGTCTAAAGTGATTTAATGTTGTTGAGCCCCATGCACAGATTCCATAGGTGAGATAAGGGTAGATAAGAGAATGATATAGTGCAATGAGAGCTGGTTGTGCCACATAATAGCGTATCTTTGATAATATACCTACTGTCTTTGAGATTTTCTTGGAAATTTGTTGTATGTGTGTTTGGAATTTAAGACTACTGTCAAGGTGGATTCCTAGGAATTTTCCCTCTGTGAGTCTTGTGATGGGTGAACCATTGAGCGTTATGTTAAGTGGAACATTTGTGGCTTTGTTTCCAAACTGAATGAAGTAGGTCTTGTCAGTATTGAGAGTAAGCTTATTTGTCTTCTTCCTTATGTAATCCAATGACCTGCAATTGTCTCTTGTATCAGCGACTTACTCCTGCCCATATTAATTCGTCAAAAGCCAAAAATGTCCAACAAATTCTGCCCACAAGACCACACAGTGCAGGAGGACCTTGGACCCAAACCATCCACCACACTAGCCCAAATGGCACCTAGGATGCAGCCAGTAGCCATAGGGAATCCTGAGATGTCCCGCTTTGAGTTGCCATGACAGTATAACTTTTTTGTCTATACAGTACTTGATAAATGTACCAGGGAAGGTCATTACTTTGGACATTAAATTATGTCATGTGCCTACCACCCGCTGTAATTTAATGACGAGCACTGTAGATGATGGGTTACCCAGCATCTTCACCATCAGCTACCAACATGACACACTGAATAAGACTGCTGAAGTGAAAAAGACCACCAGAGTGAAAAAGACCATGACCACCAGAGTGAACAAAACTGCCATTTCCCACTAAAGTATTTTTTTTTTATTAACACAAAAGCCGTTTCCCACCAAGGCAGGGTGGCCCGACAAAGAAAAACTTTCATCATCATTCACTCCATCACTGTCTTGCCAGAGGCGTGCTTACACTACAGCTACAAAACTGCAACATTAACACCCCTCCTTCAGAGTGCCAGCACTGTACTTCCCATCTCCAGGAATCAAGTCTGGCCTGCCGGTTTCCCTGAAACCCTTCATAAATGTTACCTTGCCTACACTCCAACAGCACGTCAAGTCCTAAAACCATTTGTCTCCATTCGCTCCTATCCAACACGGTCACGCATGCCTGCTGGAAGTCCAAGCCCTCACACACAAAACCTTCTCCCTCCAACCTTTTCTAGGCCGACCCCTACCCCGCCTTCCCTCCACTACAGATTTATACACTCTCGAAGTCATTCTATTTTGTTCCATCCTCTCTATATGTCCAAACCATCTCAACAACCTCTCCTCAGCTCTCTGGATAATAGTTTTGGTAATCCCACACCTCCTCCTAATCTCCAAACTACGGATTCTCTGCATTATATTCACACCACACATTGACCTCAGACATGACATCTCCACTGCCTCCAGCCTTCTCCTTGTTGCAACATTCACAACCCATGTCTCACACTCATACAAGACTGTTGGTATAACTATACTCTCATACATTCCCCTCTTTGCTTTCATGGATAAAGTTCTCTGTCTCCACAAGCTCCTCAGTGCACCACTCACCTTTTTCTCCTCGTTAATTCTATGATTCACCTCATCCTTCATATACCCATCTACTGACACATCCACTCTCAAATATCTGAACACATTCACCTCCTCCATACTCTCTCCCTCCAATCTGATATCCAATCTTCCATTATCTAAACCATTTAGCCAGGGAAACCATTCAGCCAGATTTGAGTCTGGAGGTAGAAAGACCAGTGAGAGTATAGTTATACCAACAGTCTGGTATGGGTGTGAGACATGAGTTGTGAATGTTGCAACAAGGAGAAGGCTGGAGGCAATGGAGATGTCATGTCTGAGGGCAATGTGTGTGTGAATATAATGTAGAGAATCCGTAATTTGAGATTAGGAGGAGGTGTGGGATTACCAAAACCATTATCCAGAGAGCTGAGGAGAGGTTGTTGAGATGGTTTGGACATACCCACTAAAGTATGGTAATCTAAAGAAGGAAACCTA
Organism: Cherax destructor; assembly: GCA_009830355.1. Classification (NCBI taxonomy): domain Eukaryota; kingdom Metazoa; phylum Arthropoda; class Malacostraca; order Decapoda; family Parastacidae; genus Cherax; species Cherax destructor. Next base: position 25,622 of record WNWK01025328.1, on the reverse strand, counting down.
TTCACCAATATTCATTCAACAGCTCTCTTGCCATTATTATTATAATAAAAGCTAAGCACTAAACCCACAGGGTCAACTCTCTTGCCAAAAGTGTACAAACATCACAGCTCAAATAACCCTTTGAAGTGAACCATTCCTGGCAGTTTGGGAGACACACAGATGATGACCAAACTAAATGCAAATTATGTGATCAGGCATATGGTCACTGTCTTGAACACTATGTGCTTAATTGTCCACTTATTGAGGAATACAGAGATAGACAGTATAATAACCTATGTGCCATGTCAAGATATCTTATTAATGAAAATAAGATACCAGATATACTAAGCAAATTCCCTAAATTTGCTTGTAACAGATAAGTGAACTTTTTATTAACACATCGGCCGATTCCCACCAAGGCAGGGTGGCCTGAAAAGAAAAACTTTCATCATCATTCACTCCATCACTGTCTTGCCAGAGAGGTGCTTTATGCTACAGTTATAAAACTGCAACATTAACACCCCTCCTTCAGAGTGCAGACACTGTACTTCCCATCTCCAGGACTCAAGTCCGACCTGCCGGTTTCCCTGAATCCTTCATAAATGTTACTTTGCTCACACTCCAACAGCACGTCAAGTATTAAAACCATTTGTCTCCATTCACTCCTATCAAATACGCTCACACATGCTTGCTGGAGTCCAAGACCCTCGCACACAAAACCTCCTTTACCCCTCCCTCCAACCTTTCCTAGGCCGACCCCTACCCCGCCTTCCCTCCACTACAGATTTATACACTCTCGAAGTCATTCTGTCTCATTCCATTCTCTCTACATGTCTGAACCACCTCAACAACCCTCCTCAGCTCTCTGGATAATAGTTTTGGTAATCCGCACCTCCTCTAATTTCCAAACTCCGAATTCTCTGCATTATATTCACACCACACATTGACCTCAGACATGACATCTCCACTGCCTCCAGCCTTCTCTTCATTGCAACATTCATCACCCATGCTTCACACCCATATAAGAGTGTTGGTATAACTATACTCTCATACATTCCCTCTTTACTTCCATGGACAAGGTTCTTTGTCTCCACAGACTCCAAGTGCTCCACTCACCCTTTTCCCTCATCAATTCTATGATTCACCTCATCCTTCATAGACCCATCTGCTGACATGTCCACTCCCAAATATCTGAATACATTCACCTCCTCCATACTCTCTCCCTCCAATCTGATATCCAATCTTTCATCACCTAATCTTTTTGTTATCCTCATTACCTTACTCTTTCCTATATTCACTTTCAATTTTCTTCTTTTACACACCCTACTAAAGTGAACTGTAGATATAAATCCATATGTACAATTGTTAACCCTTTTGGGGCCTAGTTCCTAGGCCTTTTGTGTATCCATATGCTCTTGCGGTACCGTCCACAGGATGGATACAGGGTGCACAATAAACTAGCCACTTCGGTGGCAAAATCTAAAAAAAAATCTAATCCTTCAGAGCAGTCACAGGTCTTTTTACCTTCAGACTCAAACCTGGCTAAATGGTTTCCCTGATCATGGTTCATGGTTCATACACCACATGACAGGTTACAGCGATAGTAGAGGGCAACAAGGGTGCTACACCTGCATTCCAAATTTACTCTGCATCCAAAAAAAGTACCACCCCATACACCCATGGTGTCAGTTAAGAAATCAGGGAAAGTGTCTAAGGCAAAGATGGGAGCACAGTGAAGGGTGGACAAATTAGGGATGTCAGAGCACTAAAGTGTTCAAATAAGTTTGCCTCAAAACTGTATACTTTTTTTTTGTTTTTAGGTCACTGGTTGTCATCACCAAGGTTGGTGATGTTAGTCAGTGTTCACTTACTGTAGAAAAAGCCTGGCTGAGAGGTTATGCAGTCCTAACTCCCTCATGACGCCATGCTTATGCTCCATAGTTAATGGACAGCAATACAGAAGTGTAATGTTCTTCCTCACCTCCTGAGCATTTATTCCAATCCTCTGAAATATTTCAACCTCAGTTACCATGTTAATACATAGGTTACCATGTTATTACATCAATTATCACATTAATCCATCAGCTATCATGTTAATTCATTAGAGATATTAATGGCAACCTTGTTGGTTTGCCAAACAACTAGGAACCTAGAACTATGTAGCATGTCTGTGTACTGACTGGCAGATGTAGCAATGGATACAAAGGTATATGATACTCACAAGTATATAGTAAAAAAAAAAGAATGCTATTATTTAGGACATATTGGAAATGTGTTGGTCCTGGGATCTTGGTCACTCCTCTGTCTTTTTCAGACAGAGGATCGAGCCCACACTACTTGCACTAAATCACCTACACAAGTTCAGTTCTTGACAAAAATATTATTATGGTTCCTGGGTTCCCTATTATTTCATACATACAAGTGAGGTGACTAAGCTGCAAAATTAAAAATGTAAGATTCTGCCTACCAGCTTGCAGAAATATTTTGAAACAATGCCCCAAATACAGTGGACCCTCGGTTAACGAATACCCCGGAAATCGTGCAATTATGTAAGTATAATTTTGTAAGTTCTTGTGGAAGTGTATTTTTGGGGGTCTGAAATAGACTAACCTACGTGAAATTTTTCCTTAAGGGAGTAAATTCGTTCGGTAATGGCACTTGAGCAGACTTCAGGAGTGAAGTTTTTACGAAACTCGGGGGTCCACTGTATACAAACATGGCATTTTATTTTCATCCCATTGCTAAAATAAAAATAATGATACAATAATAGTAATAATATATAATACAGTAGACCCTCATTTAGCACGACTTTATGTTGCGCGTTTTGGGTATTACGCGATTGAAGAATTGCGGCACATTTTTATCTAACACGACGTAAACCTTATATTACGCGATTCGTTGGAGGGGAAAAATTTTGAGCCCGCGGTCGCCTGCAGTAGGTTAAACCATTGAGTCAGTGGGGGTCCTACTAAGGGTGGCTATGAGCCACAACAAGTGTTTAATACTGACGAGACAAGTGTTTTCTGGAAGAAAATGCCAACATGAACTTATATCACTCAGCAAGAGAAAAGTGCACCAGGCTTCAAGACAGCAAAGGATCGCTTCACCTTGCTCCTTTTGGGTAATGCATCAGGTGATTTCAAGTGTAAGCCCATGGTTATTTACCGCTGTAAGAATCCTCATGCTTTGAGGAAAAGGGAATTTGTTTTTCTTCGCACAAACTAAGTTTATTCAGGTATACAGAGATAGTTACATTGATTATCATACATAGCAGCATATGTGTAGAGAACCTAGGATAACCCAAAGTGTTATCCTAGAGAACCTAGGATAACCCAAAGTTTGGGTTATCCTAGGTTCTCTACACATATGCTGCTATGTATGATAATCTTTTAACTGTATCTGTGTATACTTGAATAAACTTACTTACAGTTTGCAGGAAGAAAAACAACCATTCCCTCAAGCGGCCGGTGCTAATGTTGTGGAACAGCTGGGGAGACCACCCGCCTTCCCATGCTACCCTCCCCAACAACACCCCCATCCCAGCATTCGTATTCCATACGCGTCAAGCCAGCTGTGTTTGTCAAGAATAAAAGAGTGAATTGTGTTTTGATCTTTAAATTACTATATCTTGTATCTGCCAAGCAATCATGTCACCCAGTAGGCATACCAGTGTTGCTCAAAGTGGCAAGAAAATGTTTAAGCATTTATTAAGTCTTAGAATTAACGAAGAAAAGATATTAGACAAGACATAACCTGTGGTTGTAATGAAGTGTTACTTTGTACACATAAAAAGATGTAAACATAAGTTTGTGTGACTAACTTACTGACTGACTGGACTGACTTACTGAATGACTTGACTTACTGAATGACTTGACTTACTGAATGACTTGACTGACTGACTGACTGAATGACTTGACTGACTGAATGACTTGACTGACTGAATGACTTGACTGACTGAATGACTTGACTGACTGACTTACTGAATGACTTACTGACTGACTTACTGAATGACTTGACTGACTGACTTACTGAATGACTTGACTGACTGACTTACTGAATGACTTGACTGACTGACTTACTGAATGACTTGACTGACTGACTTACTGAATGACTTGACTGACTGACTTACTGAATGACTTGACTGACTGACTTACTGAATGACTTGACTGACTTACTGAATGACTTGACTGACTGACTTACTGAATGACTTGACTATGACGACTTACTGAATGACTTGACTGACTGACTTACTGAATGACTTGACTGACTGACTGCTACTGAATGACTTGACTACTGAAATCTTGACTGACTTACTGAATGTCTTGACTGACTTACTGAATGTCTTGACTGACTTACTGAATGTCTTGACTGACTTACTGAATGTCTTGACTGACTTACTGAATGTCTTGACTGACTTACTGAATGTCTTGACTGACTTACTGAATGTCTTGACTGACTTACTGAATGACTTGACTGACTTACTGAATGCTTGACTGACTTACTGAATGACTTGACTGACTTACTGAATGCTTGACTGACTTACTGAATGTTTGACTGACTTACTGAATGCTTGACTGACTTAATGAATGACTTGACTGACTTAATGAATGACTTGACTTATATGACTTACTGAGAATGACTTGACTGACTTACTGAATGACTTGACTGACTTACTGAATGACTTGACTGACTTACTGAATGACTTTATTAAAAGTTAGAGACACTCAGTACAACTATCGACTTAAGTTCCAGAATCTCTACTATCCACCTCAGCCCAGTAGGGCCACAGCATAACTCTCCACTCTCTTCACAATCATCCACAAACATCAGCACCCACAATTTAAGGTAAATACTATTATTTCTGTTACATTTGTAGTCTTAAGCAGTAAAAACAACATAATACATCACGATAATGAACTACAATTACATATTCTCTTTTATATTTGTAAGATCTGTTGGTCTAAAAAAAACTTGTTTGGCTTTTTGGGGACTCTCGGGACTGTAACCCTATTTTTCCCATAAGTTCTTTTAATTATCTAACACGATTTTACCTAACACGATGTTTTCAGGACCGTAACTACCGTGCTAAATGAGGGTCTACTGTATATACTAACCTTTGATATAAAAGACTAATAAGGAGGATTGTCCAAGTCTCTCTTCAATTGGAATACAGTGAGCTCTTGAAAATCGTCCATAATCCATTCCTGAGAGTCCGCCTATTTTCAAAATGAACTAATTTCAAAACCATTTTCCCCATAAGAAATAATGTAAATTAAATTAATCCGTTCCAGACACCCAAAAGTATTTAAAAAATATTTTTTTTTACATGAAATGTACATTTATCTACACAGAAAACAATGAGATATATAGTATAAAACAATAATAAATTGACACTTACCTTTATTGACGAGTTGTTGATGCATGGAAGAAGGAAGGAGGGGAGAGGAAGGTGGTGTTGCTAGTGTTTGGAAGGGAAATCCCCTTCCATTAACACTTCAGGTACCAAGTCCTTGCCTTCCTGCTGCATCCCTGCTACACTCCCTGCAACACTCCCTGCATCCCTGCTACACTCCCTGCATTCCTGCTACACTCCCTGCATCCCTGCTACACTCCCTGCTGCACTCCCTGCTACACTCCCTGCTGCACTCCCTGCTACACTCCCTGCATCCTTGCTACACTCCCTGCATCCCTGCTACACTCCCTGCTACACTCCCTGCTACACTCCCTGCATCCCTGATACACTCCCTGCATCCCTGCTACACTCCCTGCATCCCTGCTACACTCTTTACCACAGGGCTGGCACTAGGAGCTTTCTTTGGGTCCATGGTGGCTTATTTAGCAGTTGCAAGCACTAAAAACAATGGAATAATGAAAAAACGAATGGTATGAATGAGTGGGTGGTGGTCACTCGCTGGTAAACAATGACACACCGACGCTCAATGTGGTGTTTATGTGCCCAGGCGATTGGGAGGCCACACGGACGTGTTTCAGACGACCGCCTATTTTTAAGCCAACGGACTAATATCAAGCCAATATTTTGCCGAAAAAAGTGGCCTATTTTCAAATTCGCCTATATTCAAGGGAGCCTATTTTCGAGGGTCCACTGTATTAAAAAAATAACAGAAGAAGCACTTGGGTAATCTACTGCATACCTGATATAGTACTGTAGCACAATTTATATTATACTGCAATAAACATTGAAAATAAAGGCGTTAACCCTTTCAGGGTCGCGAGGCCCTCTCCCAAACTCGTTTTCAGGGTTGCAAATTTTTCGGGAAAAAAAAAAAATTATTTTTTCTTATGAAATGATAGAGAATCTTTTTCCGGTCATAACGACACCAAAATTATGAAATTTGATCGAAAACTAACGGAATTATCCTCTCGCAAAGTTAGCAGTATCAATGATATTTACGCATCAGCGATTTCGCCCACTTTGAGCCCTATTTTCGGCAAATTCCAATATTTCAGTCTACTAAAATTATAGCTATTTCGCTAGAATTCCATTTGTTCTATCAATTGAGTATAAGAAACTGCCAATTTACTGATGTCAACTACCCAATAAGGTGGTCAGAAATTGGCAATTTGGCCAATTTCACACAAATTTCAAAAGATGTCAATTTCAAAATAGGGTCCAGAATAAACGGGAAAGACATTCCTGGCACTCAAATAACATTTTATCTGTTCATTAGTCACGTTTCCAGGCCTCTCTTACATTACTTTTGCTTTCCATTTTGAATTTTTATTCTCACAAAAAATAGAAGATTTACTGTTATGTATACAACTGCATCATTGTAAAAATGGCATAAATAATATCAGTGCACTTGTGCATGAATATTAGACTCACCAGTTGATGTGTATTGGAAGCATGGCATGATTTGTTTACTCTTGAACATCGGCAAAAATCGAACATTTTCGCTACTTTGCGCTCAGTTTCAAGGTACTTGTCTTCGTAAAACCAATCAAAATTATCTCTATTTCTGTAATATATCATCCATTCTATCAAATGAGACCAAGAAAACGAGAATACAAGCATAAATACCATATGAAAATAGACTGCAAAGTCGCTGTTTTAAACCAAAAACAGGGTCAGTTTTTTTTTCCTCATTATGCATTGTGTAATGCAGGATTTTTTATACTGCGCACACTGACCACACAGACCCATTCTCCCATATCTAGGCCTACCAGCCTGTTTCCGCTTGATTTGAGGGCGCTAGAATTTAGGCGTACTAGTACGGCAAAAACCCTGGCGCATAAGCCATACTAGTACAGCCGAAACCTTGAAAGGGTTAAAAGCACAATTTCCTTAATGAATTGTGTGCATTACAGCTAGCCTTCCACTTTCGCGAGTTCCACTTTCGCGAGTTCCACTTTTGTGAGCTTTGAACATTCGTGAATGCCTTGCCGCCCAATTATATTTACCAAACAAATGTGGGATAAAAGTACAGGAAAACGCTTCCTTCCATGTCCCTACTACCCTCCCTCTTACCCCCTCAACTAGCAGCCCGCCAGTCCGCCACTCATTCGTTGTCCAGTTACTGTTCACGTCGGTCATGTCCAGTTACTGTTCGTGTCCTACCATACACGTGTGTTTGTGTGGTGGTGCAAGTATCGTCCCCAAGTGAGCAGAAACTGCTATTGATGAGCCAACCCCTAAGCGGTCAAAGAAAGTCATGAATCTGGAGGTGAAATTGCTAGACAAGTGTAGGGCAGGTTATTTGAGCAATTCTGCCATTGGAAAATTATTTAATGTAAACAAAAGCACAGTTCGCTCTATCAAGAAAAATGAGGTGAAGATAATAAGAGGCACTAGCATCTACTGCTCCTCCCCCCAGCACCAGTGCAGAACCAGGACGTCCTACCATCACTCATCCTGACTTCCTAGCAAGTAAAGGATGGTTTGATAAATTTAAGAGACAGTTCTCCCTGCACAACCTGAAGATGAGTGGAGAATCAGGTTCGGCAGCTGCATTCCCTGGCGCTTTGAAAAAAATCATTGATGAAAAGGGATACAGGCCTGAGCAGGTGTGGAATATGGATGAAATAGCCCTGTATTGGAAGAAGATGCCTGCCAGGACCTTCATCGCCAAGGAGAAGAGTGCGCCAGGGTTCAAGGCTGCGAAAGACCGATGCACATTAATGCTATGTGCTAACGCTGCTGGGCACATGGTAAAGCCAGGCTTTATTTATAAAGCTGCCAACCCCAGAGCACTGAAGGGACGCAACAAGAATTTCCTTCCAGTATTCTGGATGCAGAATCCGAAAGCATGGACCACCAACGTCATCTGTATGGACTGGTTTCACCACTGCTTCCTGATGGAGGTATGGGCATACCTACAAGAGAAGGTTCTCCCAAACAAAATCCTCCTGCTTCTTGATAATGCTCCAGGTCACCCACCATCACTGGAGGGAACGTGTGACGATGTTGAGGTTGTGTTCATGCCACCAAACACAACCTCCCTGATACAACCTCTTGATCAGGGTGTGATAGCTACATTTAAAGCATACTACACATGAAGGTCAGTGCAAAGGCTCCATGATGTGTTGGATGCAGATCCAGATATGAGTGTCACTCAATACTGGAAGAAATTCACCATCGCTGACTGCCTCTCAATAGTGCATGAGTGTGTCAAGGATTTGCACCCTCAGACAATGAAGGGTTGTTGGAGGGCTTTGTGGCCAGACTGTGTTTGTGATTTTGTTGGATTTGGTCCTCAGGACGAGGTTAACAAACCCGTGAGGAAGACTGGAGTTAGCAAGGCTAGTTGCTGGTGAAGGGTCTGAGGACATGCAGGAGGGTGAGGTGAGAGAACTGGCTGAAGAACATGCACTGGGCCTAAATGATGAAGAATTTTGGAGATTGTGCAGGCAGAGAGTAAGGATGAAGAAGAGGAGAGTGTTGCTGAGGCCAATCAACCTCAAGCCCTCACCCTTGAAAAACTAGAATGACAGCACACCTCAAACAATTTTTTTTACAACGAAGACCCATCGATGTTGAGGGCTTTGAAGGTGATGAGCGACATTGATAGGAGCATAATTCCCTACAAAACTCTGTTTGTAGACATGAACAGGAAACAGTCTCAGTTGCCCATCACAATGTTCTTCACAAAGAAGACTGCCACTACCCTTACCGCCTCACCTGAACCTCAACCCGTGGCAGAATCTGACTCCATTGTTAACTCTGACTCTAGCGATGTCTGCAGTGACCCTGGCAGTGAAGAGTTAGAATCCACACACTAGACTCATCATACCATGCAGTTACACTCCATATAATCACCTCCATTCAACTGTCATAAGTAACTGCATGGCTAACTATCATCACCACCATCATCGTCATTGTCATCATCATCACAAGTCGTCAGAGTTCGTCTGCCTAACCTTACGAGTGGTGAGTGTTTTGTTTGTTTATTATTTGTTATTAAACCATAACATGTATGTATATACAATATTTTACGATGTTTTTATGTGTTTTATGACTGTTCGTGGTTCAATAGGTTAAGGAAGCAGTATTGTTGGGCTAAGTAAATGCTATTATTATATTTCCCTACAATATATTTGCACAGATATTTGGGAGTTGACTTGTCAGCGGATGGGCTTATGAAGGATGAGGTTAACCATAAAATTGATGAAGGAAAAAAAGGTGAGTGGTGCGTTGAGGTATCTGTGGAGGCAAAAAACGTTATCTATGGAAGCAAAGAAGAGAATGTATGAAAGTATAGTGGTACCAACACTCTTATTTGTGTGTGAAGCTTGGGTTGTAAATGCTGCAGCTAGGAGGCGGCTGGAGGCAGTGGAGATGTCCTGTCTAAGGGCAATGTGTGGTGTAAATATTATGCACAGAATTCAGAGTGTGGAAATTATGAGGAGGTGTGGAGTTACTAAAAGTATCACTCAGAGGGCTGAAGAAGGGTTGGTGAGGTGGTTTGGTCATTTTGAGGCTGGGTAGGGGTTGTCCTCGAAAAGGTTGGAGGGAGGGGGTAAAGGAGGTTTTGTGGGTGAGGGGCTTGGACTTCCAGCAAGCATGTGTGAGCGTGTTATATAGGAGTGAATGGAGACGAACGGTTTTTGGGACCTGACGAGCTGTTGGAGTGTGAGCAGGGTAATATTTTGTGAAGGGATTCAGGGAAACCGGTTATTATAGATTTAGCCGGACTTGAGTCCTGAAAATGGGAAGTACAATGCCTGCACTTTAAAGGAGGGGTCTGGGATAGTGACAGTTGGGAGAGACTTATTCTCAGCTGTCGTATCTGAGCACCTTTGCAAAGACAGTGATTATGTATGAGTGTGGTGAAAGTGTTGAATGATGATGAAAGTATTTTCTTTTTGGGTCACCCTGCCTCAGTGGGAGACGGCCGACTTGTTGGGAAAAAAAAAAAAAACTGTATATACCAAACACACAATAACACAGCAATCATCATGCAGTATCCTTTGAATATAAGTATCATGCAGTATCCTTTCAGTATAAGTATCATGCAGTATCCTTTCAGTATAAGTATCATGCAGTATCCTTTCAGTATAAGTATCATGCAGTATCCTTTCAACATAAATATCAATCAGTATCCTTTGAATGTAAGTAGTATCATGCAGTATCTTTTGAATATAACCTATACACAGTTATTACATTACTGGAAACATTTTAATGTAGGGTAACAAGAACCATTACTAAATAAAGGCCTTTATATGAATCATTACAGGCATAATTTTGTGATGCATTCATAATATTGTGCAAATTAAGTAAAGATACTGTACAGTACTGGGGACTCTAACTGGCATCATAAACAATTTTCTTGCTTTTATGATGCATGATTCTTATTTCCTGTTAAACAAAATCTGCGTATGGAAGAACATACCTACCAAAGAAGTCTATGTAAGAATATTTCAAATACACCTGAAAACTCAGACTAAATAAATTATCTTTATAAGCCACTAGATAATATTAGGTAAATTCAGGTCACATTCTTAAAAGAAAGGGTAGAGACGCACCATGAGTGTGTTTATATTGCGAGCCAGATTGTGGACGTCACAGTTCTTCAAACGTGGATCGCCCTCTACTATTTTATATGCAGTAGTCCTCGACACATCTGCAACATTCATAAGTGAACTACATATAATCAACTGATTGAGAGTTTTGTACAATATGAAATATTTGCAAGCATTCTTGAATCACTCCAGTCCAGTACCTAAAAGCAGTGTTTAAAACTCCGTAGAATGAATAAGTCAATTTAGAAATTATTAAAAGTCTAGGATAAAGAGTTGCAACTCTTACTTCAAGCAAATTAAACTAGTATAATGTACTGAGAATTCTCATATCTATTTAACAGTAGGTTGGTAGACAGCAACCACCCAGGAAGGTACTACCGTCTTCCCAAGCGAGTGTGAAACAGAAACCTGTAACTGTTTTACATGATGGTAGGATTGCTGGTGTCCCTCTTTTTTGTCTCATAAACAAGCTAGATAACAGGTACAGTGGACCCCCAGAATTCGTAACGCTCCAAACTCGAACAATTATGTTGGTAAGTGTATTTTTGTAAGTGCTTTTGTAAGTGTATATTTGGGGGTCTAAAAGGACTAGTCTAATTTACATTATTCCTTATGAGAACAAATTCGTTTGGTAACGGCACTTGAACAGCATTCTGGAACGAATAAATTACGAACACCAGGGGTCCACTGTATATCTTTCTACTTCTACTTACACTTAGGTCACACTACACAGGCATGCACATGCATATTTATACATACACACATCTAGGTTTTTATTCTTTTTCTTAATTAATAGTTCTTATTCTTTTTTTATTTCCTATATTCTCCATGGGGAAGTGGAAAAGAATCTTTCCTCCGTAAGCCATGTGTGTCGTATGAGGTGACTAAAATGCCAGGAGCAATGGGCTAGTAACCCCTTCTCCTGTAGAAAATACTAAGAGAAAAAGAAAAACTTTATAAAACTGGGATGCTTGAATGTGCCTGGATGTTGTGCGGATGATAAGAAAGAGATGATTGCTAATGTTATGAATGAAAAGAAGTTGGATGTTCTAGCTCTAAGTGAAACAAAGCTGAAGGGGGTTGGGTAGTTTCAATGGGGAGAAATAAATGGGAGAATTAGAGCTAAGGAAGGGGTAGCAATAATGTTGAAGGATCAGTTATGGAAGGAGAAGAGGGAATATAAATGTATAAATTCAAGGATTATGTGGATTAAAATAAAAGTTGGATGCAAAAAGTGTGTATGGACCTGGAGAAGAGAGGAGTGTAGAGGAGAGAGATTTTAGGAGTGTGTGTAGGAACTTTTGAACCAAGTGAGAGAGTAAGTGTGGTAGGGGATTTAAATGCTAAAGTAGGAGAAACATTTAGAGATTGTGGTAGGTAAGTTTGGGGTGCCAGGTGTAAATGATAATGGAAACCCTTTGATTGAACTTTGTATAGAAAAGGGTTTGGTTATTGGTAATACAGTGGTACCTCGGTTAACGATATTTTTTCGTTCCAGAATGCTGTTCAAGTGCCATTACCAAACGAATTTATCCCCATAAGGAATAATGTAAAATAGACTAGTCCTTTTAGACCCGCAAAAATACACTTACAAAAGCATTTAAAAAAATAAACTTACATAAAAGGGCGAGTTTGGGGACCATCGTTAACCGAGGTACCACTGTACATATTTTAAGAAAACGAAGATAAATAAGTATACAAGATATGATGTAGGGCATGATGACAGTAGTTTGTTAGACTACGTACTGGTCGAAAAACTGTTGGGTATACTTCAGGATGTACATGTTTATAGAGGGGCCACAGATATTTCAGATCACTTTTTTGTTGTAGCTACAGTAGGTAGACGGGATACAAGGAAAATAGAAGCAGCAAGTAAGAGAGAGGTGAAGGTTCATAAATTAAAGAGGCAGTTAGGGTAAGATATAAACAACTATTGGAGGATAGATGGGCTAGTGAGAGTGTAGGCAATGGAGTCGAAGAGGTATGGGGTAGGTTTAAGAATGTAGTGTTAAGAGTGTTCAGTAGAAGTTTGTGGTTACAGGAAAGTGGGTGCGGGAGAGAAGAAGAGCAATTGGTGGAATGATGATGTACAGAGAGAAGTAAGGGAGAAAAAGTTAGCATATGAGAGGCTTTTACAAAGTAGAAGTGATGCAAGGAGGGAGTAGTATATGGAGAGAAAAGAGTGTGGTGAAGCAGTGCAAAAAGAGAGCAAATGAGAGAGTGGGTGAGATGTTATCAACAAATTTTGTTGAAAATAAGAAAGTTTTGGATTGAGATTAATAAGTTATGGAAGCCTAGGGAACAAATGGATTTGATAGTTAAAAATAAGAGAGGAGAGTTATTAAATGGAGAGTTAGAGGAATCAGGAAGATGGAAGGAATATTATGAGGAATTGTTAAATGGTGATGAAGATAGTGAAGTTGTGATTTTGTGTATAGGGCAAGGAGGAATAACATCTTATAGGAGTGAGAAAGAACCAGTTGTGAGTGTGGGGGAAGTTTGTGAAGCAGTGGGTAGAATGATAGGGGGAAAGGCAGCTGGGATTGATGGGATAAATATATAAATGTTGACAGCAGGTGGGGATATAGTTTTGGAGTGGTTGATGCTTTTATTTAATAAATGCATGAAAAGGGTAAGGTACCTAGGGATTGGCAGAGAGCATGCATACTTCCTTTGTATAAAGGAAAAGGGGACAAAAGAAAAGTGTAAAAATTATAGGGGAATAAGTCTGTCGAGTCTAGGTAGTAGGTTGGTAGAGAGTAACCGCCCAGGGAGGTACTACTGTCCTGCCAAGTGAGTGTAAAATGAAACCCTGTAATTGTTTTACATGATGGTAGGATTGCTGGTGTCTTTATTTCTGTCTCATAAATGTGAAAGATTTCAGGTACGTCTTGCTACTTCTACTTACACTTAGGTCACACTACATATACATGTACAAGCATATATATGCACACACTTCTCTGGGTTTTCTTCTATTTTCTTACTAGTTCTTGTTCTTATTTCCTCTTATCTCCATGGGGAAGTGAAACAGAATTCCTCCTCTGTAAGCCATATGTGTTGTAAAAGGCAACTAAAATGCTGGGAGTAAGGGGCTAGTAACCCCTTATCCTGTATATATTACTAAAGTTAAAAAGAGAAACTTTTGTTTTTCTTTTTGGGGCACCCTGCCTCGGTGGGATATAGCTGGTTTGTTGAAAGAAGAAGAAGAAGAAGTCTGTTGAGCATACCTGGTAAAGTGTATGATAGAGTTATTATTGAAAGAATTAAGACTATGATGGAAAGTAGGATAGCAGATGAACAAGGAGGCTTTAGGAAAGGTAGGGGGTGTGTAGACCAAATGTTTACAGTGAAACATAGGTGAACAGTATTTATATAAGGGTACAGAGGTTTTTGTGATATTTATGGATTTGGAAAAGGCATATGAGAGGGTGGATAGGGGGCCAATGTGGTAGATATTGCAAATGTATGGAATAGGAGGAAGGTTACTGAAAGCAGTGAAGAGTTTTTACGAGGATAGTGAGGCTCAGGTTAGAGTAGTATATAGGAGAGAGAGATTATTTCCCAGTAAAAGTAGGCCTTAGATAAGGATGTGTGATGTCACCATGGTTGTTCAATATATTTATAGATGGGGTTGTAAGAGAAGTGAATGCTAGCATGTTGGCAAGAGGTGTAATACCTGGAGAGAGTTCCAGGGGTCAACGCCCCTGCGGCTCAGTCTGTGACCAGGCCTCATATTGTAGGGTTAAAAGATAAACTAACACAAAGTGGGAGTTGTCACAGTTGATCTCTGTTGATGACACTGTGCTTTTAGGAGATTCTGAAGAGAAGTTGCAGAGGTTGGTGGATGAGTGTGGTAAGGTATGTAAAAGAAGAAAATTAAAAGTGAATACAGTGGTCCCTCGGTTTTCGCCGAAAATTCGTTCCAGAATGCTGCTCAAGTGCCATTACTGAACGAATTTACTTCCTTAAGAAATAATGTCACGTAGGTTAGTCTGTTTCAGACCCCCAAAAATACACTTGCAACAGCACTTACGAAAATACACTTACATAAATGTTCGAGTTTGGAGATGCACGAAAACCGAGGGACCACTGTATAGGAAAGAGTAAGGTGATGAGGATAACAAAAAAATTAGGTAATAAAAGATTGGATATCAGATTGGAGGGCGATAAAATGGAGGAGGTGAATGTATTCAAATATTTAGGAGTGGACATGTCAGTAGATGATCTATGAAAGATGAGGTGAATGATAGAATTAATGAGGGGAACAAGGTGGGTGGTACACTGAGGAGTCTGTGGAGACAAAGAACTTTGTCCATGTAAGCAAAGAGCGGAATGTATGCGAGTATAGTTATAACAACGCTCTTATATGGGTGTGAAGCATGGGTGATGAATGTTGCAACGAGGAGAAGGCTGGAGGCAGTGGAGATGTCATGTCTGAGGTCAATGTGTGGTGTGAATATAATGCAGAGAATTCGGAGTTTGGAAATTAGGAGGAGGTGCGGGATTACCAAAACTATTATCCAGAGAGCTGAGGAGGGGTTGTTGAGATGGTTCGGACATGTAGAGAGAATGGAACGAGACAGAATAACTTCGAGAGTGTATAAATCTGTAGTGGAGGGAAGGCAGGGTAGGGGTCGGCCTAGGAAAGGTTGGAGGGAGGGAGTAAAGGAAGTTTTGTGTGCAAGGGGCTTGGACTTCCAGCAAGCATGTGTGAGCGTATTTGATAGGAGTGAATGGAGACAAATGGTTTTTAATACTTGACGTGCTGTTGGAGTGTGAGCAAAGTAACATTTATGAAGGGATTCAGGGAAACCGGCAGGCCGGACTTGAGTCCTGGAGATGGGAAGTACAGTGTCTGCACTCTGAAGGAGGGGTGTTAATGTTGCAGTTTTATAACTGTAGTGTAAAGCACCCCTCTGGCAAGACAGTGATGGAGTGAATGATGATGAAAGTTTTTCTTTTTCGGGCCACCCTGCCTTGGTGGGAATTGGCCGATGTGTTAAAAAAAAAAAAAAAATAATAATAATAAACAAGCCATGCGTAAGCCATGAGTGTTGTAAAAGTCAACTAAAATGCCGGGAACAATGGGCTAGTAACCCCTTTTCCTGTATACATTTACTAAAAAGAAAAAGAAGAAAACCGTCAAAGTGTGATGTTTGAATGTGCGTGGATGTTGTGCAAATTATAAGAAAGAGATGATTGTAGATGTTATGAATGAAAAGAAGCTGGATGTCCTGGCTTTAAGTGAGACAAAGCTGAAGGGGGTAGGAGAGTTTCAGTGGGGAGAAATAAATGGGATTAGGTCAGGGGTTTCAAATAGAGTTAGAGCTAAAGAAAGAGTGGCAATAATGTTGAATAATCAGTTATGGCAGGTAAAGAGGGAATATAAATGTATAAATTCAAGGATTATGTGAAGTAAAATAAAGGTTGGATGTGAAAAGTGGGTTATAGTAAGTGTTTATGCACCTGGAGAAGAGAGAAGTGTAGAGGAGAGAGAGAGATTTTGGGAAATGTTGAGTGAGTGTGTGGGGAGTTTTGAACCAAGTGAGAGAGTAATTGTGGTTGGGGATGTTCATGCTAAAGTTTGTAAAAATGTTGTGGAGGGAATAGTAGGTAAATTTGGGCTGCCAGGGGTAAATGTAAATAGAGAACCATTAATTGAGCTATGTGTAGAAAGATGTTTGGTAATAAGTAATACATATTTTATGAAAAAGAGGATAAATAAATATACAAGGTATGATATAGCACGTAAGAAAAGTAGTTTGTTAGATTATGTATTGGTGGATAAAAGGTTGATGGGTAGGCTTCAGGATGTACATGTTTATAGAAGGGCAACGGATATATCGGATCATTATTTAGTTGTAGCTACAGTTAGAGTAAAAGGTAGATGGGACAAAAAGAAAATGGCAACAGCAAGTAAGAGAGAGGTAAAAGTGTATAAACTAAGGGAGGAGGAAGTTAGGGTGAGATATAAGCAACTATTGGCAGAAAGGTGGGCTAGTGCAAGTATGAGTAGTGGGGGTTGAAGAGAGTTGGGATAGTTTTAAAAATGCAGTATTAGAATGTGGGGCAGAAGTTTGTGGCTATAGGAGGGTGGGTGCAGGAGGAAAGAGGAGTGAGTGGTGGAATGAAGAAGTAAAGGGTGTGATAAAAGAGAAAAAAGGTAGCTTATGAGAGGGAGAGGTTTTTATAAAACAGAAGTGTTAATAGAAGAGCAGAGTATATGTTGAAAGGTGAAGAGAGTGGTGAGAGAGTGCAAAAGAAGAGCAAATGAAAGAATGGGAAAGGATCTGTCAAGAAATTTTGCTGAAAACAATAAAAATTTTTGGAGTGAAATAAACAAGGTAAGAAAGCCTAGAGAACGAATGGATTTGTCAGTTAAAAACAGTAGGGGAGTTAGTAGATGGTGAGCTGGAGGTATTGGGTAGATAGCGGGAATATTTTGAGGAACTTTTAAATGTCGATGAAAAAAGGGAGTCGGTAATTTCACGTACTGGCCAGGGAGGTACAACATCATTTAGGAGTGAAGAAGAGCAGGATGTGAGTGTGGGGGAGGTGCGGGAGGCATTACGTAGAATGAAAGGGAGTAAAGCAGCTGGAACTGACGGGATCATGACAGAAATGTTAAAAGCAGGGGGGCATATAGTGTTGGAGTGGTTGGTATTTTTGTTTAATAAATGTATGAAAGAGGGGAAGGTACCTAGGGATTGGCAGAGAGCATGTATAGTTCCTTTATATAAAGGGAAGGGGGATAAAAGAGAGTGTAAGAATTATAGGGGAATAAGTTTACTGAGTATACCAGGTAGTGTATGGCAGGGTTATTATTGAAAGAATTAGAGGTAAAACAGAGAGTAGGATTGCAGATGAGCAAGGAGGATTTAGAGTGGGTAGGGGATGTGTAGATCAAGTGTTTACAGTGAAGCATACATATATGTGAACAGTATTTAGATAAAGGTAGAGAAGTTTTCATTGCATTTATGGATTTAGAAAAGGCATATGATAGAGTGGATAGGGGAGCAATGTGGCAAATGTTGCAAGTGTATGGAATAGGTAGTAAGTTACTGAAAGCTGTAAAGAGTTTTTATGAGGATAGTGAGGCTCAGGTTAGGGTGTGTAGGAGAGAACGAGATTACTTCCCGGTAAAAGTAGGTCTTAGACAGGGATGTGTAATGTCACCATGGTTGTTTAATATATTTATAGATGGGGTTGTAAAAGAAGTAAATGCTAGGGTGTTGGGGAGAGGAGTGGGATTAAAATATGGGGAATTAAATGCAAAATGGGAGTTGACACAGTTACTTTTTGCTGATGATACTGTGCTTATGGGAGATTCTAAAGAAAAGTTGCAAAGGTTAGTGGACGAGTTTGGGAGGGTGTGTAAAGGTAGAATGTTGAAAGTGAACATAGATAAGAGTAAGTTGATGAGGGTATCAAACGCTTTAAATTAAGAAAAATTGGATATCACATTGGAGAGAGGGATTATGGAAGAAGTAAATGTTTTCAGATATTTGGGAGTTGACGTGTCAGCGGATGGGTTTATGAAGGATGAGGTTAACCATAGAATTGATGAAGGAAAAAAGGTGAGTGGTGCGTTGAGGTATCTGTGGAGACAAAAAACGTTATCCTTGGAGGCAAAGAAGGGAATGTACGAAAGTATAGTGGTACCAACACTCTTATATGGGTGTGAAGCATGGGTTGCAAATGCTGCAGCGAGGAGGAGGCTGGAGGCAGTGGAGATGTCCTGTCTAAGGGCAATGTGTGGTGTAAATATTATGCAGAAAATTCGGAATGTGGAAATTAGGAGAAGGTGTGGAGTTACTAAAAGTATTTGTCAGAGGGCTGAAGAGGGGTTGTTGAGGTGGTTTGGTCATTTAGAGAGAATGGATCAAAGTAGAATGACTTGGAGAGCGTATAAATCTGTAGGGAAAGGAAGGCGGGGTAGGGGTCGTCCTAGAAAAGGTTGGAGGGGATAAAGGAGGTTTTGTGGGCGAGGGGCTTGGACTTCCAGCAAGCATGTGTGAGCGTGTTAGATAGGAGTGAATGGAGACGAATGGTTTTTGGGATTTGACGAGCTGTTGGAGTGTGAGCAGGGTAACATTTTGTGAAGGGATTCAGGGAAACCAGTTACGTAATTGATTTAGTTGGACTTGAGTCATGGAAATTGGAAATACAATGCCTGGACTTTAAAGGAGGGGTCTGGGATAGTGACAACTGGGAGGGACTATTCTCAGCTGTCGTATCTGAGCGCCTCTGCAAAGACAGTGATTATGTATGAGTGTGGTGAAAGTGTTGAATGATGATGAAAGTATTTTCTTTTTGGGGACTTTCTTTCTTTTTGGTCACCCTGCCTCGGTGGGAGACGGCCGACTTGTTGAAAAAAAAATAAAATAACAATGAGGAGCTTCAGAACGCCACCACTAGTTGGCGCAGCGAATGCCAAAACATCCGCTGAGCAGTGGAAGCATTTCTCTCGTGCTTTGCTTGCATTTTGTAGTTATTTTGCCAAATTTCCTTTTTCTAACCATGGGTCCTAAGAAAGTGCAAAGGACAGTGCTGACAAGAAAAAGAGGATGATGTTCATGGAATTAAAGCATGAAATCATCGATAAACACAAGCCAGGTGTGCGGGTTGTGGTTGTGGGCCACTGACAGCACACGCCGCTCTGCCTATCTTCCACCCTCCACCTCACCAGCATCTCTTCTCCCAGGTAAAGATGTACGTACACTTTATAAAACCGATTGATTTCTTCACATTATTGTTTTATTATGTTTTTATACAATATTTCTTATTTAAATATATTGTTTCAGTGTTTTCCTTATGAAACTAGTGATCTAGTGCAGTTAGCCTCAAAAACACTCCGTTTTCAGAAGGGGAAGAATGGGAAAGATATGGTCAGTGCAGCAGCGGTAATGCCCGCCACCACTCATCACATAATGACATATTTTATTAATTCTAGAGTATATATCATGTTTCTATGTTATTTATATTGTTTATTATGTCATATTAGATCAATTATGATAGATAAATAAGTCGTAGAATTGATATTAACGTTATATTGAAATATTTTGTCCTGCCTCCCGAGAGCAGGAATTCCGCTGGAACGGATTAATGGCATTTCAATTAATTTAAATGAGAAAAATTGGTTTGATACATGAGCAAATTGAGTTACGAGCTAGGTCACGGAACGGATTAAACTCGCAAGTTGAGGTTCCACTGTACTACTGTAAAACTTTTTCTTTTGTACCGTACAGTACTGCACATTGATAGGATAAATGTGTATTCATTTATTTACTTTTCAATACTGGTACAGTGGACCCCCGAGTTTCGTAAAAACTTCACTCCTGAAGTCTGCTCAAGTGCTATTACCGAACGAATTTACTCCCTTAAGGAAAAATGTCACGTAGGTTAGTCTATTTCAGACCCCCAAAAATACACTTCCACAAGCACTTACAATATTATACTTACATAATTGTACGATTTCCGGGGTTTACGAAACTCGGGGGTCCACTGTATTTAGTTATTTATAGTAATTATTTGTTTACTTATTCAGTGACAGTAGTTATTTATTTACTTATTTATTTATCATATCATATTCACTTTTGGCATACGATATTTTCAACCTAAGATGGGTTTTTCGGAATGGAACTCCATCGTAAATCAAGGAACACCTAGGGAAATGAGATCCAACTAAACCAGCTATCATGACAAGAGCATAATACAGATTTCTTTTTTAACTTCTCCTTTACAAAATCATGTATCAAAAGGAAATTTAATCAGAATATATTAGTAATATTTTTGTGACTTATTATGCCAAGCTCAAAATGGTCAAACTAATATGTCTATGTTAGTACAACATTTCATGTAACATTGGGCTTATCAAGTGCCTGATAAAGCCCACTCATGGGTGAAGTGTTGTACTGTACCAATAAAAACTTCACTGCAGTAAATGTATATTACTATCTGTCAGCATTATGCCCTTAACCCTTTGACTGTTTCGGTCGTATATATACGTCTTACGAGCCAGTGTTTCAGACGTATATATACTCACAAATTCTAGCGGCTTCAAATCAAACGGGAGAAAGCTGGTAGGCCCACATATGAGAGAATGGGTCAGTGTGGTCAGTGTGCGCAGTATAAAAAAAATCCTGCAGCACGCAGTGCATAATGAGAAAAAAAAAAATCTGACCGTGTTTTTGGATTAAAACGCCGACTTTGAGGTGTATTTTCGTATAGTATTTATGTCATGTCTGAGGTCAATGTGTGGTGTGAATATAATGCAGAGAATTCGGAGTTTGGAAATTAGGAGGAGGTGCGGGATTACCAAAACGATTGTTCAGAGAGCTGAGGAGGGGTTGTTGAGGTGGTTTGGACATGTAGAGAGAATGGAACGAGACAGAGTGACTTCGAGAGTGTATAAATCTGTAGTGGAGGGAAGGCGGGGTAGGGGTCGGCCTAGGAAAGGTTGGAGGGAGGGGGTAAAGGAAGTTTTGTGTGCGAGGGGCTTGGACTTCCAGCAAGCATGTGTGAGCGTATTTGATAGGAGTGAATGGAGGCATATGGTTTTTAATACTTGACGTGCTGTTGGAGTGTGAGCAAAGTAACATTTATGAAGGGATTCAGGGAAACCGGCAGGCCAGACTTGAGTTCTGGAGATGGGAAGTACAGTGCCGGCACTCTGAAGGAGGGGTGTTAATGTTGCAGTTTTATAACTGTAGTGTAAAGCACCCCTCTGGCAAGACAGTGATGGAGTGAATGATGATGAAAGTTTTTCTTTTTCGGGCCACCCTGCCTTGGTGGGAATCGGCCGATGTGTTAATAAAAAAAAAAAAAAAAATTTATGGTTGTATTCTCTTTTTCGTGGTCTCATTTGATAGAATGGAAAACATATTACTGGAATAGAGATGATTTTGATTAGTTTCATGATGAAAACAATCTTGAAATTGAGCTCAAATTAGCGGAAATGTTCGATTTTTGCCAATGTTCAAGATTAAACAAATCAAGCCACGCGTCCAATACACATCAACTGGCGAGTCTAATATTCTTTCACAAGTGCACAGATATTATTTATACCATTTTTACAATAATGTAATAGTCTGCATAACAATAAATCTTCTATTTTTTAAGTGAATAAAAAATCAAAATAGAAAGCAAGAGTAATATAAGAGGGGCCTAAAGACGTGACTAATGAACAGATAACAATTTATTTTAGTGCCAGGAATGTCTGCATTGTTTATTCTGGACCCTATTTTGAAATTGACATCTTTTTTATTTTGCATGAAATTGGCAAAATTGCCAATTTCTGACCACTTTACTGGGTAGTTGAAATCAGTAAATTGGTGTTTTTTGTACTCAATCGATAGAACAAATAGAGTTCTAAAGAAATAGCTATGAGTTTGGTCGACTGTAACAATGGAATTGGCCGAAAATAGGGCTCAATGTCGGCAAAATCGCCGATGCGTATATATCGCTGACATCGCTAACTTTGCGAGAGCATAATTCCATAAGTTTTCCATCAAATTTCGTACTTTTGGTGTCATTACCATCGGGAAACGATTCTCTATCATTTCATAAGAAAAAATAATTAATTTTTTTTCCAAAATTTTGCGACAGAATGACAGTTTCAGAATGGGGCCTCCGACAGTCAAAGGGTTAAATGAACAAATACTGTTTACTAACTAAAATAATTCTTAAGCATCATCCAGTGAGAACTTGGTTTTATAGGTGAGAAAATCCTATCTTGGTAGAGTGGTACCCATTCCACGGTGGCTTCTTTGGCCTGTGTTGCAGTGCACATTGTCCTTGACCCCAGCTGTGACCAGCACAGGTCAAGTGAGCCATGAAGCACTAGTTCTTGTGATCCTTGCTTCAACCAGCTGGGGTCATGAGAGCCTTGAACCATGGGTATCTGCAAGTGTTCAGAGAAGAACACATTAAATATATTTTATCACAAATCATAAAGAAAAGATGAAGCATCATGTGACTTAAAATCAAACATATTCTTTAATTAAAATCTAGTAATACTTTTTGTTAATAAAAATCATAGAATTCTGGAGCAAAGGATATACAGTAATAATTTATTGCAAACAGCTCACACAAGACAGAATCTCGTGAATAAACAATGGAACACACATGATAATATAAAATGAACACCTAAAAAACCCTAGCAATACCATAATATAATTACCACAGTTGGAGTGAGTTGGGCATGTAGTTTTTATGACTTAACATACTGTTGAAGTATGAGGAATGTAGCATTTATGAAAGGATTAAGTCAGACTCGAGTTCTGGAGTTGGGAAGTACAGTCCCTGTACTTTGGGGGACCAAGAATATTGTAGTTCAGAGTCATCTGAACTGTGGCAAGACAGCAATTGAGTGAATGACAGTGAGTGTGATTCCTCTTTTCTTGGGGGAGGTCACTGTACCTCAGTGGGAGAAGGCCAGTGTGTTAAAAGAATTACCATAATTAAGTTTCTCTCACTCTTTGTAATTACACCCTCCTAATTCTATGTCTTAAAGAATTAATAAAAGTTTTCTAAGTACAGCTGGAGTTGTGCTTAACCCAACTGGTTAACCCTTTGACTGTCGGAGGCCCCATTCTGAAACTGTCATTCTATGTCGGAAAATTTTGGAAAAAAAAATAAATTATTTTTTCTTATGAAATGATAGAGAATCTTTTCCCGATTGTAATGACACCAAAAGTATGAAATTTGATTAAAAACTTACGAATTACGCTCTCGCAGTTAGCGATGTCAGTGATATATACGCATCGGCGATTTCGCCGACTTTGAGCCCTATTTTAGGCCAATTCCATTGGGACAGTCAACCAAACTCATAGCTATTTCTTTAGAACTCCATTTGTTCTATCGATTGAGTACAAGAAATCACCAATTTACCGATTTCAACTACCCAATAAAGTGGTCAGAATATGGCAATTTCGCCAATTTCATGCAAAATAAAAAAGATGTCAATTTCAAAATAGGGTCCAGAATAAACAATGCAGACATCCCTAGCACTAAAATATGATGTTATCTGTTCATTAGTCATGTCTTTAGTCCCCCCTTACATTACTCTTGCTTTCTATTCTGATTTTTATTCATACAAAAATAGAAGATTTATTGTTATGCAGACTATTGCATTATTGTAAAAACTGTATAAATAATATCTGTGCACTTGTGAAAGAATATTAGACTCACCAGTTGATGTGTATTGGACGCATGGTGTGATTTGTTTACTTTTGAACATTGGCAAAATCGAACATTTCCGCTACTTTGAGCTCAATTTCAAGATTGTTTACATCATGAAACTAATCAAAATCATCTTTATTCCTGTAATATGTTTCCCATTCTATCAAATGAGACCATGAAAAGAGAATACAACTATAAATACTATACGAAAATACACCTCAAAGACGGCGTTTTAATTAAAAAAACCGGTCGGAGTTTTTTTTCTCATTATGTACTGCTTGCTGCAGGATTTTTTATACTGCGCACACTGACCACACAGACCCATTCTCTCACATGTGGGCCTACCAGCTTTCTCCTGCTTGATTTGAGGCCGCTAGAATTTAGGCGTATAAATACGTCCGAAACATTGGCTCGTATGACGTAAATATACGTCCGAAACAGTCAAAGGGTTAAAGACTGGGTTGTGATGAACAAATATAATATCAAGCTACCATCACTCAATACACTTCATGAATCACACGGGTTTAGCAAAGAGTGCACCACACGGGTTCAGTGCTGCTGAACAACTCACACAGGTTTAGCACTTCATCAAAACAATATAATGCAGCCTCTGTAGTTTTAGATTTTTTCCCCAGCTTAATTGAATCAATGACCCAGATGTTGCACGATCAGATTGCACTACATACCATTAATCAATATAAAATATATAAATATATATAAATACACATAAATATCAGTTATTTATTTTATATATTGACATGACACAAATATCACTAAAATAATTACAATTAAATAAAAGCACTGCCAAATTAAATATTTATATTTAATTGAAGATAATTCATAGGATCAAATTATGTTCAATGATTTGAAGGCCAACTTAATTTTCACAAGAACATTAAGTTCGAATAAAAAAAAAAAAAAGAATAATTAATTACCAGCAGATGATGTGCATGATGTATCCGACAAGAAAGAAAAGAAGCCAGATGACATAATCTTCTGGTGGTAGTCGTCTGCTCTACATAAGGACTAACAGAGCAACACAGGTTGGTGAGCCGGTTGTGTTCCCCTGCCAGCACTGCTTTCACATACCTCATTTTCAGTTTTCTCCTGTGTGCATAAAATCATTATACTACTGTTATAAACTACATTATTTGTACCATATAAAGAAATAAAACAGTACACAAATAACCTGTACATGGGAGAGAGAGAAGCTTATGAGAATGTTTCAGTTAAACTTGTACCATTTACAAGTCACACTGTGACTTGTGACCAAGTTGGACCGAAATGTTCTCATAAGCCTTTCTCTCCTACGTGTGGGTTGTTTGTGTACTGTTCCAGTCATGGAACACTGAAATAAAACAATGAATGAATAAAAAAAAGAGTATACAATCTGTAGGGGTCATACAGCAGTAGGAAAATGGAAGGAAATAATGAATTGTTCAAGGAAGGGGAGGAAAGTGCCAAATCCTTGGCATTTGCACTGA